>OX333073.1:22391910-22462131 GCA_946863875.1 Alloplasta piceator | reverse complement strand
CGATCATTGTACATAATGCGTCAGTAATCATGAGCAAACTACAGTAGACGATCAGATAACTTAACTCGACGGGACCGGAAACGTTCGCATAACTTAACTTTCCCCTTATTCTCCCACTCACGTGTCTAAGTGCATGCGCACTGCGCACGTTGGCAATACGCATGCTCATAGATGTTTCGCGGTCGGTCGAAGGTTTAAATTGGGGAGAAACGGTCATAGGGGGAGTTAAGATATGCAAATGTGTTCCCATGGTAATGAGTTAAGTTATGCGAGCGGTCAAGTTATCTGATCGTCTACTGTACTTGACAGTAAAATAACTGATCATAATCTGTGTTAACACTATATGAGTAGGTATAATAATTTTCTACTTTACCTCGTGGAAATTCTATGGCACCTCCCGGGCTTATTTTTCTTAATCCTGCAAGCCAAGTTTTCTAGTTTGGCTTGGTCTTTAATAATTTACGTACGCCAAATTTTTGACTTGGCTTGTGTGATTTGTTTTTTTTTTTTTAATTCCAGATTTCAAATTTTTAGGATTTCCTCTAAATTTTGAATTTTTGGGATTTTTTTTTAAATTCTTTATCTTTACTCGGTAATTCAGTCTCGTCGAGTCTCGTCCAATCATCGAGATAATCATAGGGGCAAACCCCCTTTCTCGCAAATAATTTCAGTTCCACTGGACTATTACAATACTTACGCGTAATCAATTTGCAATCATTTGTGAGGTAAGAGGCCAATTTTTCGAGACTACTTTGCATAAAACGGTATGAATCAATGAATCGATAGTGTATACATGTACCGTTGACGACTTTTGTAAATGAGATATATTTTTCTTTATTCACGGGCAAGAGATCTACCCTTCCCTTGAATGCCGTGGCCGTCGTCGTCGTCGTCGTCGTCGTCGTCGTCGTCGTCGTCGTCGTCGTCGTCGTCGTCGTCGTCGTCGTCGTCGTCGTCGTCGTCGTCGTCGTCGTCGTCGTCGTCGTCGTCGTCGTCGTCGTCGTCGTCGTCGTCGTCGTCGTCGTCGTCGTCGTCGTCGTCGTCGTCGTCGTCGTCGTCGTCGTCGTCGTCGTCGTCGTCGTCGTCGTCGTCGTCGTCGTCGTCGTCGTCGTCGTCGTCGTCGTCGTCGTCGTCGTCGTCGTCGTCGTCGTCGTCGTCGTCGTCGTCGTCGTCGTCGTCGTCGTCGTCGTCGTCGTCGTCGTCGTCGTCGTCGTCGTCGTCGTCGTCGTCGTCGTCGTCGTCGTCGTCGTCGTCGTCGTCGTCGTCGTCGTCGTCGTCGTCGTCGTCGTCGTCGTCGTCGTCGTCGTCGTCGTCGTCGTCGTCGTCGTCGTCGTCGTCGTCGTCGTCGTCGTCGTCGTCGTCGTCGTCGTCGTCGTCGTCGTCGTCGTCGTCGTCGTCGTCGTCGTCGTCGTCGTCGTCGTCGTCGTCGTCGTCGTCGTCGTCGTCGTCGTCGTCGTCGTCGTCGTCGTCGTCGTCGTCGTCGTCGTCGTCGTCGTCGTCGTCGTCGTCGTCGTCGTCGTCGTCGTCGTCGTCGTCGTCGTCGTCGTCGTCGTCGTCGTCGTCGTCGTCGTCGTCGTCGTCGTCGTCGTCGTCGTCGTCGTCGTCGTCGTCGTCGTCGTCGTCGTCGTCGTCGTCGTCGTCGTCGTCGTCGTCGTCGTCGTCGTCGTCGTCGTCGTCGTCGTCGTCGTCGTCGTCGTCGTCGTCGTCGTCGTCGTCGTCGTCGTCGTCGTCGTCGTCGTCGTCGTCGTCGTCGTCGTCGTCGTCGTCGTCGTCGTCGTCGTCGTCGTCGTCGTCGTCGTCGTCGTCGTCGTCGTCGTCGTCGTCGTCGTCGTCGTCGTCGTCGTCGTCGTCGTCGTCGTCGTCGTCGTCGTCGTCGTCGTCGTCGTCGTCGTCGTCGTCGTCGTCGTCGTCGTCGTCGTCGTCGTCGTCGTCGTCGTCGTCGTCGTCGTCGTCGTCGTCGTCGTCGTCGTCGTCGTCGTCGTCGTCGTCGTCGTCGTCGTCGTCGTCGTCGTCGTCGTCGTCGTCGTCGTCGTCGTCGTCGTCGTCGTCGTCGTCGTCGTCGTCGTCGTCGTCGTCGTCGTCGTCGTCGTCGTCGTCGTCGTCGTCGTCGTCGTCGTCGTCGTCGTCGTCGTCGTCGTCGTCGTCGTCGTCGTCGTCGTCGTCGTCGTCGTCGTCGTCGTCGTCGTCGTCGTCGTCGTCGTCGTCGTCGTCGTCGTCGTCGTCGTCGTCGTCGTCGTCGTCGTCGTCGTCGTCGTCGTCGTCGTCGTCGTCGTCGTCGTCGTCGTCGTCGTCGTCGTCGTCGTCGTCGTCGTCGTCGTCGTCGTCGTCGTCGTCGTCGTCGTCGTCGTCGTCGTCGTCGTCGTCGTCGTCGTCGTCGTCGTCGTCGTCGTCGTCGTCGTCGTCGTCGTCGTCGTCGTCGTCGTCGTCGTCGTCGTCGTCGTCGTCGTCGTCGTCGTCGTCGTCGTCGTCGTCGTCGTCGTCGTCGTCGTCGTCGTCGTCGTCGTCGTCGTCGTCGTCGTCGTCGTCGTCGTCGTCGTCGTCGTCGTCGTCGTCGTCGTCGTCGTCGTCGTCGTCGTCGTCGTCGTCGTCGTCGTCGTCGTCGTCGTCGTCGTCGTCGTCGTCGTCGTCGTCGTCGTCGTCGTCGTCGTCGTCGTCGTCGTCGTCGTCGTCGTCGTCGTCGTCGTCGTCGTCGTCGTCGTCGTCGTCGTCGTCGTCGTCGTCGTCGTCGTCGTCGTCGTCGTCGTCGTCGTCGTCGTCGTCGTCGTCGTCGTCGTCGTCGTCGTCGTCGTCGTCGTCGTCGTCGTCGTCGTCGTCGTCGTCGTCGTCGTCGTCGTCGTCGTCGTCGTCGTCGTCGTCGTCGTCGTCGTCGTCGTCGTCGTCGTCGTCGTCGTCGTCGTCGTCGTCGTCGTCGTCGTCGTCGTCGTCGTCGTCGTCGTCGTCGTCGTCGTCGTCGTCGTCGTCGTCGTCGTCGTCGTCGTCGTCGTCGTCGTCGTCGTCGTCGTCGTCGTCGTCGTCGTCGTCGTCGTCGTCGTCGTCGTCGTCGTCGTCGTCGTCGTCGTCGTCGTCGTCGTCGTCGTCGTCGTCGTCGTCGTCGTCGTCGTCGTCGTCGTCGTCGTCGTCGTCGTCGTCGTCGTCGTCGTCGTCGTCGTCGTCGTCGTCGTCGTCGTCGTCGTCGTCGTCGTCGTCGTCGTCGTCGTCGTCGTCGTCGTCGTCGTCGTCGTCGTCGTCGTCGTCGTCGTCGTCGTCGTCGTCGTCGTCGTCGTCGTCGTCGTCGTCGTCGTCGTCGTCGTCGTCGTCGTCGTCGTCGTCGTCGTCGTCGTCGTCGTCGTCGTCGTCGTCGTCGTCGTCGTCGTCGTCGTCGTCGTCGTCGTCGTCGTCGTCGTCGTCGTCGTCGTCGTCGTCGTCGTCGTCGTCGTCGTCGTCGTCGTCGTCGTCGTCGTCGTCGTCGTCGTCGTCGTCGTCGTCGTCGTCGTCGTCGTCGTCGTCGTCGTCGTCGTCGTCGTCGTCGTCGTCGTCGTCGTCGTCGTCGTCGTCGTCGTCGTCGTCGTCGTCGTCGTCGTCGTCGTCGTCGTCGTCGTCGTCGTCGTCGTCGTCGTCGTCGTCGTCGTCGTCGTCGTCGTCGTCGTCGTCGTCGTCGTCGTCGTCGTCGTCGTCGTCGTCGTCGTCGTCGTCGTCGTCGTCGTCGTCGTCGTCGTCGTCGTCGTCGTCGTCGTCGTCGTCGTCGTCGTCGTCGTCGTCGTCGTCGTCGTCGTCGTCGTCGTCGTCGTCGTCGTCGTCGTCGTCGTCGTCGTCGTCGTCGTCGTCGTCGTCGTCGTCGTCGTCGTCGTCGTCGTCGTCGTCGTCGTCGTCGTCGTCGTCGTCGTCGTCGTCGTCGTCGTCGTCGTCGTCGTCGTCGTCGTCGTCGTCGTCGTCGTCGTCGTCGTCGTCGTCGTCGTCGTCGTCGTCGTCGTCGTCGTCGTCGTCGTCGTCGTCGTCGTCGTCGTCGTCGTCGTCGTCGTCGTCGTCGTCGTCGTCGTCGTCGTCGTCGTCGTCGTCGTCGTCGTCGTCGTCGTCGTCGTCGTCGTCGTCGTCGTCGTCGTCGTCGTCGTCGTCGTCGTCGTCGTCGTCGTCGTCGTCGTCGTCGTCGTCGTCGTCGTCGTCGTCGTCGTCGTCGTCGTCGTCGTCGTCGTCGTCGTCGTCGTCGTCGTCGTCGTCGTCGTCGTCGTCGTCGTCGTCGTCGTCGTCGTCGTCGTCGTCGTCGTCGTCGTCGTCGTCGTCGTCGTCGTCGTCGTCGTCGTCGTCGTCGTCGTCGTCGTCGTCGTCGTCGTCGTCGTCGTCGTCGTCGTCGTCGTCGTCGTCGTCGTCGTCGTCGTCGTCGTCGTCGTCGTCGTCGTCGTCGTCGTCGTCGTCGTCGTCGTCGTCGTCGTCGTCGTCGTCGTCGTCGTCGTCGTCGTCGTCGTCGTCGTCGTCGTCGTCGTCGTCGTCGTCGTCGTCGTCGTCGTCGTCGTCGTCGTCGTCGTCGTCGTCGTCGTCGTCGTCGTCGTCGTCGTCGTCGTCGTCGTCGTCGTCGTCGTCGTCGTCGTCGTCGTCGTCGTCGTCGTCGTCGTCGTCGTCGTCGTCGTCGTCGTCGTCGTCGTCGTCGTCGTCGTCGTCGTCGTCGTCGTCGTCGTCGTCGTCGTCGTCGTCGTCGTCGTCGTCGTCGTCGTCGTCGTCGTCGTCGTCGTCGTCGTCGTCGTCGTCGTCGTCGTCGTCGTCGTCGTCGTCGTCGTCGTCGTCGTCGTCGTCGTCGTCGTCGTCGTCGTCGTCGTCGTCGTCGTCGTCGTCGTCGTCGTCGTCGTCGTCGTCGTCGTCGTCGTCGTCGTCGTCGTCGTCGTCGTCGTCGTCGTCGTCGTCGTCGTCGTCGTCGTCGTCGTCGTCGTCGTCGTCGTCGTCGTCGTCGTCGTCGTCGTCGTCGTCGTCGTCGTCGTCGTCGTCGTCGTCGTCGTCGTCGTCGTCGTCGTCGTCGTCGTCGTCGTCGTCGTCGTCGTCGTCGTCGTCGTCGTCGTCGTCGTCGTCGTCGTCGTCGTCGTCGTCGTCGTCGTCGTCGTCGTCGTCGTCGTCGTCGTCGTCGTCGTCGTCGTCGTCGTCGTCGTCGTCGTCGTCGTCGTCGTCGTCGTCGTCGTCGTCGTCGTCGTCGTCGTCGTCGTCGTCGTCGTCGTCGTCGTCGTCGTCGTCGTCGTCGTCGTCGTCGTCGTCGTCGTCGTCGTCGTCGTCGTCGTCGTCGTCGTCGTCGTCGTCGTCGTCGTCGTCGTCGTCGTCGTCGTCGTCGTCGTCGTCGTCGTCGTCGTCGTCGTCGTCGTCGTCGTCGTCGTCGTCGTCGTCGTCGTCGTCGTCGTCGTCGTCGTCGTCGTCGTCGTCGTCGTCGTCGTCGTCGTCGTCGTCGTCGTCGTCGTCGTCGTCGTCGTCGTCGTCGTCGTCGTCGTCGTCGTCGTCGTCGTCGTCGTCGTCGTCGTCGTCGTCGTCGTCGTCGTCGTCGTCGTCGTCGTCGTCGTCGTCGTCGTCGTCGTCGTCGTCGTCGTCGTCGTCGTCGTCGTCGTCGTCGTCGTCGTCGTCGTCGTCGTCGTCGTCGTCGTCGTCGTCGTCGTCGTCGTCGTCGTCGTCGTCGTCGTCGTCGTCGTCGTCGTCGTCGTCGTCGTCGTCGTCGTCGTCGTCGTCGTCGTCGTCGTCGTCGTCGTCGTCGTCGTCGTCGTCGTCGTCGTCGTCGTCGTCGTCGTCGTCGTCGTCGTCGTCGTCGTCGTCGTCGTCGTCGTCGTCGTCGTCGTCGTCGTCGTCGTCGTCGTCGTCGTCGTCGTCGTCGTCGTCGTCGTCGTCGTCGTCGTCGTCGTCGTCGTCGTCGTCGTCGTCGTCGTCGTCGTCGTCGTCGTCGTCGTCGTCGTCGTCGTCGTCGTCGTCGTCGTCGTCGTCGTCGTCGTCGTCGTCGTCGTCGTCGTCGTCGTCGTCGTCGTCGTCGTCGTCGTCGTCGTCGTCGTCGTCGTCGTCGTCGTCGTCGTCGTCGTCGTCGTCGTCGTCGTCGTCGTCGTCGTCGTCGTCGTCGTCGTCGTCGTCGTCGTCGTCGTCGTCGTCGTCGTCGTCGTCGTCGTCGTCGTCGTCGTCGTCGTCGTCGTCGTCGTCGTCGTCGTCGTCGTCGTCGTCGTCGTCGTCGTCGTCGTCGTCGTCGTCGTCGTCGTCGTCGTCGTCGTCGTCGTCGTCGTCGTCGTCGTCGTCGTCGTCGTCGTCGTCGTCGTCGTCGTCGTCGTCGTCGTCGTCGTCGTCGTCGTCGTCGTCGTCGTCGTCGTCGTCGTCGTCGTCGTCGTCGTCGTCGTCGTCGTCGTCGTCGTCTCGTCGTCGTCGTCGTCGTCGTCGTCGTCGTCGTCGTCGTCGTCGTCGTCGTCGTCGTCGTCGTCGTCGTCGTCGTCGTCGTCGTCGTCGTCGTCGTCGTCGTCGTCGTCGTCGTCGTCGTCGTCGTCGTCGTCGTCGTCGTCGTCGTCGTCGTCGTCGTCGTCGTCGTCGTCGTCGTCGTCGTCGTCGTCGTCGTCGTCGTCGTCGTCGTCGTCGTCGTCGTCGTCGTCGTCGTCGTCGTCGTCGTCGTCGTCGTCGTCGTCGTCGTCGTCGTCGTCGTCGTCGTCGTCGTCGTCGTCGTCGTCGTCGTCGTCGTCGTCGTCGTCGTCGTCGTCGTCGTCGTCGTCGTCGTCGTCGTCGTCGTCGTCGTCGTCGTCGTCGTCGTCGTCGTCGTCGTCGTCGTCGTCGTCGTCGTCGTCGTCGTCGTCGTCGTCGTCGTCGTCGTCGTCGTCGTCGTCGTCGTCGTCGTCGTCGTCGTCGTCGTCGTCGTCGTCGTCGTCGTCGTCGTCGTCGTCGTCGTCGTCGTCGTCGTCGTCGTCGTCGTCGTCGTCGTCGTCGTCGTCGTCGTCGTCGTCGTCGTCGTCGTCGTCGTCGTCGTCGTCGTCGTCGTCGTCGTCGTCGTCGTCGTCGTCGTCGTCGTCGTCGTCGTCGTCGTCGTCGTCGTCGTCGTCGTCGTCGTCGTCGTCGTCGTCGTCGTCGTCGTCGTCGTCGTCGTCGTCGTCGTCGTCGTCGTCGTCGTCGTCGTCGTCGTCGTCGTCGTCGTCGTCGTCGTCGTCGTCGTCGTCGTCGTCGTCGTCGTCGTCGTCGTCGTCGTCGTCGTCGTCGTCGTCGTCGTCGTCGTCGTCGTCGTCGTCGTCGTCGTCGTCGTCGTCGTCGTCGTCGTCGTCGTCGTCGTCGTCGTCGTCGTCGTCGTCGTCGTCGTCGTCGTCGTCGTCGTCGTCGTCGTCGTCGTCGTCGTCGTCGTCGTCGTCGTCGTCGTCGTCGTCGTCGTCGTCGTCGTCGTCGTCGTCGTCGTCGTCGTCGTCGTCGTCGTCGTCGTCGTCGTCGTCGTCGTCGTCGTCGTCGTCGTCGTCGTCGTCGTCGTCGTCGTCGTCGTCGTCGTCGTCGTCGTCGTCGTCGTCGTCGTCGTCGTCGTCGTCGTCGTCGTCGTCGTCGTCGTCGTCGTCGTCGTCGTCGTCGTCGTCGTCGTCGTCGTCGTCGTCGTCGTCGTCGTCGTCGTCGTCGTCGTCGTCGTCGTCGTCGTCGTCGTCGTCGTCGTCGTCGTCGTCGTCGTCGTCGTCGTCGTCGTCGTCGTCGTCGTCGTCGTCGTCGTCGTCGTCGTCGTCGTCGTCGTCGTCGTCGTCGTCGTCGTCGTCGTCGTCGTCGTCGTCGTCGTCGTCGTCGTCGTCGTCGTCGTCGTCGTCGTCGTCGTCGTCGTCGTCGTCGTCGTCGTCGTCGTCGTCGTCGTCGTCGTCGTCGTCGTCGTCGTCGTCGTCGTCGTCGTCGTCGTCGTCGTCGTCGTCGTCGTCGTCGTCGTCGTCGTCGTCGTCGTCGTCGTCGTCGTCGTCGTCGTCGTCGTCGTCGTCGTCGTCGTCGTCGTCGTCGTCGTCGTCGTCGTCGTCGTCGTCGTCGTCGTCGTCGTCGTCGTCGTCGTCGTCGTCGTCGTCGTCGTCGTCGTCGTCGTCGTCGTCGTCGTCGTCGTCGTCGTCGTCGTCGTCGTCGTCGTCGTCGTCGTCGTCGTCGTCGTCGTCGTCGTCGTCGTCGTCGTCGTCGTCGTCGTCGTCGTCGTCGTCGTCGTCGTCGTCGTCGTCGTCGTCGTCGTCGTCGTCGTCGTCGTCGTCGTCGTCGTCGTCGTCGTCGTCGTCGTCGTCGTCGTCGTCGTCGTCGTCGTCGTCGTCGTCGTCGTCGTCGTCGTCGTCGTCGTCGTCGTCGTCGTCGTCGTCGTCGTCGTCGTCGTCGTCGTCGTCGTCGTCGTCGTCGTCGTCGTCGTCGTCGTCGTCGTCGTCGTCGTCGTCGTCGTCGTCGTCGTCGTCGTCGTCGTCGTCGTCGTCGTCGTCGTCGTCGTCGTCGTCGTCGTCGTCGTCGTCGTCGTCGTCGTCGTCGTCGTCGTCGTCGTCGTCGTCGTCGTCGTCGTCGTCGTCGTCGTCGTCGTCGTCGTCGTCGTCGTCGTCGTCGTCGTCGTCGTCGTCGTCGTCGTCGTCGTCGTCGTCGTCGTCGTCGTCGTCGTCGTCGTCGTCGTCGTCGTCGTCGTCGTCGTCGTCGTCGTCGTCGTCGTCGTCGTCGTCGTCGTCGTCGTCGTCGTCGTCGTCGTCGTCGTCGTCGTCGTCGTCGTCGTCGTCGTCGTCGTCGTCGTCGTCGTCGTCGTCGTCGTCGTCGTCGTCGTCGTCGTCGTCGTCGTCGTCGTCGTCGTCGTCGTCGTCGTCGTCGTCGTCGTCGTCGTCGTCGTCGTCGTCGTCGTCGTCGTCGTCGTCGTCGTCGTCGTCGTCGTCGTCGTCGTCGTCGTCGTCGTCGTCGTCGTCGTCGTCGTCGTCGTCGTCGTCGTCGTCGTCGTCGTCGTCGTCGTCGTCGTCGTCGTCGTCGTCGTCGTCGTCGTCGTCGTCGTCGTCGTCGTCGTCGTCGTCGTCGTCGTCGTCGTCGTCGTCGTCGTCGTCGTCGTCGTCGTCGTCGTCGTCGTCGTCGTCGTCGTCGTCGTCGTCGTCGTCGTCGTCGTCGTCGTCGTCGTCGTCGTCGTCGTCGTCGTCGTCGTCGTCGTCGTCGTCGTCGTCGTCGTCGTCGTCGTCGTCGTCGTCGTCGTCGTCGTCGTCGTCGTCGTCGTCGTCGTCGTCGTCGTCGTCGTCGTCGTCGTCGTCGTCGTCGTCGTCGTCGTCGTCGTCGTCGTCGTCGTCGTCGTCGTCGTCGTCGTCGTCGTCGTCGTCGTCGTCGTCGTCGTCGTCGTCGTCGTCGTCGTCGTCGTCGTCGTCGTCGTCGTCGTCGTCGTCGTCGTCGTCGTCGTCGTCGTCGTCGTCGTCGTCGTCGTCGTCGTCGTCGTCGTCGTCGTCGTCGTCGTCGTCGTCGTCGTCGTCGTCGTCGTCGTCGTCGTCGTCGTCGTCGTCGTCGTCGTCGTCGTCGTCGTCGTCGTCGTCGTCGTCGTCGTCGTCGTCGTCGTCGTCGTCGTCGTCGTCGTCGTCGTCGTCGTCGTCGTCGTCGTCGTCGTCGTCGTCGTCGTCGTCGTCGTCGTCGTCGTCGTCGTCGTCGTCGTCGTCGTCGTCGTCGTCGTCGTCGTCGTCGTCGTCGTCGTCGTCGTCGTCGTCGTCGTCGTCGTCGTCGTCGTCGTCGTCGTCGTCGTCGTCGTCGTCGTCGTCGTCGTCGTCGTCGTCGTCGTCGTCGTCGTCGTCGTCGTCGTCGTCGTCGTCGTCGTCGTCGTCGTCGTCGTCGTCGTCGTCGTCGTCGTCGTCGTCGTCGTCGTCGTCGTCGTCGTCGTCGTCGTCGTCGTCGTCGTCGTCGTCGTCGTCGTCGTCGTCGTCGTCGTCGTCGTCGTCGTCGTCGTCGTCGTCGTCGTCGTCGTCGTCGTCGTCGTCGTCGTCGTCGTCGTCGTCGTCGTCGTCGTCGTCGTCGTCGTCGTCGTCGTCGTCGTCGTCGTCGTCGTCGTCGTCGTCGTCGTCGTCGTCGTCGTCGTCGTCGTCGTCGTCGTCGTCGTCGTCGTCGTCGTCGTCGTCGTCGTCGTCGTCGTCGTCGTCGTCGTCGTCGTCGTCGTCGTCGTCGTCGTCGTCGTCGTCGTCGTCGTCGTCGTCGTCGTCGTCGTCGTCGTCGTCGTCGTCGTCGTCGTCGTCGTCGTCGTCGTCGTCGTCGTCGTCGTCGTCGTCGTCGTCGTCGTCGTCGTCGTCGTCGTCGTCGTCGTCGTCGTCGTCGTCGTCGTCGTCGTCGTCGTCGTCGTCGTCGTCGTCGTCGTCGTCGTCGTCGTCGTCGTCGTCGTCGTCGTCGTCGTCGTCGTCGTCGTCGTCGTCGTCGTCGTCGTCGTCGTCGTCGTCGTCGTCGTCGTCGTCGTCGTCGTCGTCGTCGTCGTCGTCGTCGTCGTCGTCGTCGTCGTCGTCGTCGTCGTCGTCGTCGTCGTCGTCGTCGTCGTCGTCGTCGTCGTCGTCGTCGTCGTCGTCGTCGTCGTCGTCGTCGTCGTCGTCGTCGTCGTCGTCGTCGTCGTCGTCGTCGTCGTCGTCGTCGTCGTCGTCGTCGTCGTCGTCGTCGTCGTCGTCGTCGTCGTCGTCGTCGTCGTCGTCGTCGTCGTCGTCGTCGTCGTCGTCGTCGTCGTCGTCGTCGTCGTCGTCGTCGTCGTCGTCGTCGTCGTCGTCGTCGTCGTCGTCGTCGTCGTCGTCGTCGTCGTCGTCGTCGTCGTCGTCGTCGTCGTCGTCGTCGTCGTCGTCGTCGTCGTCGTCGTCGTCGTCGTCGTCGTCGTCGTCGTCGTCGTCGTCGTCGTCGTCGTCGTCGTCGTCGTCGTCGTCGTCGTCGTCGTCGTCGTCGTCGTCGTCGTCGTCGTCGTCGTCGTCGTCGTCGTCGTCGTCGTCGTCGTCGTCGTCGTCGTCGTCGTCGTCGTCGTCGTCGTCGTCGTCGTCGTCGTCGTCGTCGTCGTCGTCGTCGTCGTCGTCGTCGTCGTCGTCGTCGTCGTCGTCGTCGTCGTCGTCGTCGTCGTCGTCGTCGTCGTCGTCGTCGTCGTCGTCGTCGTCGTCGTCGTCGTCGTCGTCGTCGTCGTCGTCGTCGTCGTCGTCGTCGTCGTCGTCGTCGTCGTCGTCGTCGTCGTCGTCGTCGTCGTCGTCGTCGTCGTCGTCGTCGTCGTCGTCGTCGTCGTCGTCGTCGTCGTCGTCGTCGTCGTCGTCGTCGTCGTCGTCGTCGTCGTCGTCGTCGTCGTCGTCGTCGTCGTCGTCGTCGTCGTCGTCGTCGTCGTCGTCGTCGTCGTCGTCGTCGTCGTCGTCGTCGTCGTCGTCGTCGTCGTCGTCGTCGTCGTCGTCGTCGTCGTCGTCGTCGTCGTCGTCGTCGTCGTCGTCGTCGTCGTCGTCGTCGTCGTCGTCGTCGTCGTCGTCGTCGTCGTCGTCGTCGTCGTCGTCGTCGTCGTCGTCGTCGTCGTCGTCGTCGTCGTCGTCGTCGTCGTCGTCGTCGTCGTCGTCGTCGTCGTCGTCGTCGTCGTCGTCGTCGTCGTCGTCGTCGTCGTCGTCGTCGTCGTCGTCGTCGTCGTCGTCGTCGTCGTCGTCGTCGTCGTCGTCGTCGTCGTCGTCGTCGTCGTCGTCGTCGTCGTCGTCGTCGTCGTCGTCGTCGTCGTCGTCGTCGTCGTCGTCGTCGTCGTCGTCGTCGTCGTCGTCGTCGTCGTCGTCGTCGTCGTCGTCGTCGTCGTCGTCGTCGTCGTCGTCGTCGTCGTCGTCGTCGTCGTCGTCGTCGTCGTCGTCGTCGTCGTCGTCGTCGTCGTCGTCGTCGTCGTCGTCGTCGTCGTCGTCGTCGTCGTCGTCGTCGTCGTCGTCGTCGTCGTCGTCGTCGTCGTCGTCGTCGTCGTCGTCGTCGTCGTCGTCGTCGTCGTCGTCGTCGTCGTCGTCGTCGTCGTCGTCGTCGTCGTCGTCGTCGTCGTCGTCGTCGTCGTCGTCGTCGTCGTCGTCGTCGTCGTCGTCGTCGTCGTCGTCGTCGTCGTCGTCGTCGTCGTCGTCGTCGTCGTCGTCGTCGTCGTCGTCGTCGTCGTCGTCGTCGTCGTCGTCGTCGTCGTCGTCGTCGTCGTCGTCGTCGTCGTCGTCGTCGTCGTCGTCGTCGTCGTCGTCGTCGTCGTCGTCGTCGTCGTCGTCGTCGTCGTCGTCGTCGTCGTCGTCGTCGTCGTCGTCGTCGTCGTCGTCGTCGTCGTCGTCGTCGTCGTCGTCGTCGTCGTCGTCGTCGTCGTCGTCGTCGTCGTCGTCGTCGTCGTCGTCGTCGTCGTCGTCGTCGTCGTCGTCGTCGTCGTCGTCGTCGTCGTCGTCGTCGTCGTCGTCGTCGTCGTCGTCGTCGTCGTCGTCGTCGTCGTCGTCGTCGTCGTCGTCGTCGTCGTCGTCGTCGTCGTCGTCGTCGTCGTCGTCGTCGTCGTCGTCGTCGTCGTCGTCGTCGTCGTCGTCGTCGTCGTCGTCGTCGTCGTCGTCGTCGTCGTCGTCGTCGTCGTCGTCGTCGTCGTCGTCGTCGTCGTCGTCGTCGTCGTCGTCGTCGTCGTCGTCGTCGTCGTCGTCGTCGTCGTCGTCGTCGTCGTCGTCGTCGTCGTCGTCGTCGTCGTCGTCGTCGTCGTCGTCGTCGTCGTCGTCGTCGTCGTCGTCGTCGTCGTCGTCGTCGTCGTCGTCGTCGTCGTCGTCGTCGTCGTCGTCGTCGTCGTCGTCGTCGTCGTCGTCGTCGTCGTCGTCGTCGTCGTCGTCGTCGTCGTCGTCGTCGTCGTCGTCGTCGTCGTCGTCGTCGTCGTCGTCGTCGTCGTCGTCGTCGTCGTCGTCGTCGTCGTCGTCGTCGTCGTCGTCGTCGTCGTCGTCGTCGTCGTCGTCGTCGTCGTCGTCGTCGTCGTCGTCGTCGTCGTCGTCGTCGTCGTCGTCGTCGTCGTCGTCGTCGTCGTCGTCGTCGTCGTCGTCGTCGTCGTCGTCGTCGTCGTCGTCGTCGTCGTCGTCGTCGTCGTCGTCGTCGTCGTCGTCGTCGTCGTCGTCGTCGTCGTCGTCGTCGTCGTCGTCGTCGTCGTCGTCGTCGTCGTCGTCGTCGTCGTCGTCGTCGTCGTCGTCGTCGTCGTCGTCGTCGTCGTCGTCGTCGTCGTCGTCGTCGTCGTCGTCGTCGTCGTCGTCGTCGTCGTCGTCGTCGTCGTCGTCGTCGTCGTCGTCGTCGTCGTCGTCGTCGTCGTCGTCGTCGTCGTCGTCGTCGTCGTCGTCGTCGTCGTCGTCGTCGTCGTCGTCGTCGTCGTCGTCGTCGTCGTCGTCGTCGTCGTCGTCGTCGTCGTCGTCGTCGTCGTCGTCGTCGTCGTCGTCGTCGTCGTCGTCGTCGTCGTCGTCGTCGTCGTCGTCGTCGTCGTCGTCGTCGTCGTCGTCGTCGTCGTCGTCGTCGTCGTCGTCGTCGTCGTCGTCGTCGTCGTCGTCGTCGTCGTCGTCGTCGTCGTCGTCGTCGTCGTCGTCGTCGTCGTCGTCGTCGTCGTCGTCGTCGTCGTCGTCGTCGTCGTCGTCGTCGTCGTCGTCGTCGTCGTCGTCGTCGTCGTCGTCGTCGTCGTCGTCGTCGTCGTCGTCGTCGTCGTCGTCGTCGTCGTCGTCGTCGTCGTCGTCGTCGTCGTCGTCGTCGTCGTCGTCGTCGTCGTCGTCGTCGTCGTCGTCGTCGTCGTCGTCGTCGTCGTCGTCGTCGTCGTCGTCGTCGTCGTCGTCGTCGTCGTCGTCGTCGTCGTCGTCGTCGTCGTCGTCGTCGTCGTCGTCGTCGTCGTCGTCGTCGTCGTCGTCGTCGTCGTCGTCGTCGTCGTCGTCGTCGTCGTCGTCGTCGTCGTCGTCGTCGTCGTCGTCGTCGTCGTCGTCGTCGTCGTCGTCGTCGTCGTCGTCGTCGTCGTCGTCGTCGTCGTCGTCGTCGTCGTCGTCGTCGTCGTCGTCGTCGTCGTCGTCGTCGTCGTCGTCGTCGTCGTCGTCGTCGTCGTCGTCGTCGTCGTCGTCGTCGTCGTCGTCGTCGTCGTCGTCGTCGTCGTCGTCGTCGTCGTCGTCGTCGTCGTCGTCGTCGTCGTCGTCGTCGTCGTCGTCGTCGTCGTCGTCGTCGTCGTCGTCGTCGTCGTCGTCGTCGTCGTCGTCGTCGTCGTCGTCGTCGTCGTCGTCGTCGTCGTCGTCGTCGTCGTCGTCGTCGTCGTCGTCGTCGTCGTCGTCGTCGTCGTCGTCGTCGTCGTCGTCGTCGTCGTCGTCGTCGTCGTCGTCGTCGTCGTCGTCGTCGTCGTCGTCGTCGTCGTCGTCGTCGTCGTCGTCGTCGTCGTCGTCGTCGTCGTCGTCGTCGTCGTCGTCGTCGTCGTCGTCGTCGTCGTCGTCGTCGTCGTCGTCGTCGTCGTCGTCGTCGTCGTCGTCGTCGTCGTCGTCGTCGTCGTCGTCGTCGTCGTCGTCGTCGTCGTCGTCGTCGTCGTCGTCGTCGTCGTCGTCGTCGTCGTCGTCGTCGTCGTCGTCGTCGTCGTCGTCGTCGTCGTCGTCGTCGTCGTCGTCGTCGTCGTCGTCGTCGTCGTCGTCGTCGTCGTCGTCGTCGTCGTCGTCGTCGTCGTCGTCGTCGTCGTCGTCGTCGTCGTCGTCGTCGTCGTCGTCGTCGTCGTCGTCGTCGTCGTCGTCGTCGTCGTCGTCGTCGTCGTCGTCGTCGTCGTCGTCGTCGTCGTCGTCGTCGTCGTCGTCGTCGTCGTCGTCGTCGTCGTCGTCGTCGTCGTCGTCGTCGTCGTCGTCGTCTCCGTGCTGTTCGCACAAAAATTTCGTTCTCCAGTGAACTCGAATAATTGCAATATCTCATCGACAGGCGCGCTTCGAAATAATTGTATTCAACCGATAAATTGAATAAACAGCGGGTCATGGTAATGAGATCGTCATTATTTTATAACTATGAATAAACTAATATAAACTTTTACATTGCACTGTGTTATTCATTTTAAAATCATTATCCCTTCAAAAGAGGTACCATTCTTGGAGAAATGTCATTGAGAACGGTAAATAACCAGTTGTATGAGAAATGTATTATTGAATTACCGGTGCATCGAATGGCTTAAAACCACCTCTCGGCTGCCAACTCACCACGCTTCAAAGAGTGAGGATAGCGTTGCAATATAAGTACAGCTGCTGATTCATAAGTGTCTCATTATGCCGCTAGTGCCCGGCTACAATTTCCTCGGTCCTGGTAATATCGTATATAATAATCCTGCTGAACCGAAGAATTCTGCTGATTTAATTGCATTACTGCACGACCTCGATTACGAATTGGCTGCGTCTCCGCAAGATATTGTTATCGCCGATCGACTTGCCATCGGAAGATTCCTCCGTGATTACCGAGAAACTGGTACGTGGGGTGATTTGATTGGTTTATTCGGTATTGGTGCCAAGTATGGTGTTGAGCAACTCATTGGTGTACAGTATCCGAGTATGCCGCAAGCCAAAGGCAAAACACGAAATATAAGTAAAAACTTTGGAATTTATTTATACAGTATACGAGAGAAGTGGTACGCTTTGAATTATCGTCAAGCCGTTGCTGAAGGTAAATGGAGTCGCGGTCATACTAAGTTCAAGAGTGCTTTGAATCCAGATTGGCCCACTATACGAGACGTTTACAAAAAGAACTCTGAAAATTATAACCTCTTGAAAGATCAATACGCCAAATTAAATAATCTTGCACCAAATACTTTTCATTCTGAGCCAGTCAATCAGACACAATCATCTTTACAAGTGCGAACAGATCAGTTATCACCTGTTGTTCAAAAATTCGCCGCCGGCAATAAAAACCCCTTGGATGGTGGAGTTTTGGATACCGTCGCCCCCTGATGACCCAATACAGATGGAGAGCCTAGCTCTTCAGGAACTTCAGGATCACGGGAGCCGCTGTTACTCAGTCAGGCGGTATAACATCGTCGTCATTCAGTCCTACTTGGATTACCGGTGCATCTAATGGCTTATTGGGCGCTCAAACCCAATAAAGATATAGCAGGTCCCGAATTGAAAAATTATACTATTCATGAATGTAGAATTCTTGTTGCCGGAAATTCTCAAAGGATAGCAAATAATAAAATTTATAAAAACAAATTTGTTCACAAAATTTTTGGAAAAAGACGGTTGCGCAAAATTTTCGTAGAGAGATGTTGCAAAGCAATTGCACCCAAACCGAAAGAATTTTTTTTTTTTGTAAACGCAAAATTTTTTGTACAAACATTTGTTAGACAAAAGTGTTTCACACAATTAATCTGCAGCATTTTTCTGTAAATTCACAAAGTTTTTGGAAAAAGACTTTGTTCACAAAATTTTTGGAAAAAGACGGTTGCGTAAAATTTTCGTAGAGAGTTGTTGCAAAGCAATCGCTTAAAACTATTTTGTGAACAAAATCTTGCAAAACAATTTTTTGAAAAAAAAAAAATAATGCGAAACATTTTTTGTGGCATGAGATCGTCATTATTTTATAACTATGAATAAACGAATATAAACATTTACGTTGCACTGTGTTGGTCATTTTAAAACCATCATCTCTTTCAAACAACTCAAGCCGAAAAAAATTATCTTCCATCTTATTCTGATATCTTCGGTTTTAAAAAGTGACGCGCGTTTAAAAATTGTGTGAAATTTTGAATAATTCATTGTGGCGAAAAGCGTGAAGATGAAGAGCTCAAAATTCTGAAAGACTGCTGTCAATATGTACAATAAAGTAGAAAATTTTTAACAAAAAAGTAGAAAAATTTTAACAAAATCAACAATGGTCATTGTCGCGAATTGGTCGGTTCGTAAGGTATGCCTCATGTACTCTTCGGTCTCCTCTTTGTGCGGATTTTCGTGCCCGCCGCTCATTAGCGGGAGAGAGAATTGAATGAAGGTATACGTAGCTATACACTATGCATAGAAATCCCTTGCAACATTTTTCTGCAAAATTTATGCGAAGAAATTTTTTCACAAAATTTTTGGAAAAAGACTTGCGCGAAATTTTCGTAGAGAAATGCTGCAAATCAACTGCTTAAAACTATTTTGTGAACAAAATTATGCGAAACTTTAACTAGATTTTTGGAAATCTGAACGGGTGAAATTTTTTTCAACATTTTTAAAATTGAATTTTTGAAAATCTGAAAGTGAAATTTTTCAAAATCTGGAAGTGCGAAGCTTCTTTCTACATTAAATTTTCAAAAAATCTGAAAGTGATATCTTTTTACAGAAAAGTTTTTGCATTTCGAAAACCTTTTCGTTCACAGAAAAATTTTGCATTTCGAAAATCTTTTCGTGCACATAAAAATTTTCCATTTCACATAAAAATTTTGCATTTCGAAAATCTTTTCGTTCACAGAAATTTTGCATTTCGAAAATCTTTTCGTTCTCACAAATCTTTTCGTTCACATACCAATTTTGCATTTCAAAAATCTTTTTTCGTTCACAGAAAAATTTTGTATTCCAAAAATCTTTTCGTCCACAGAAAAATTTTGCATTTAGAAAATCTTTCCGTTCACAGAAAAATTTTGCATTTCAAACATCTTTTCATTCACAAAAAATTTTTGTACTTCAAAAATCTTTTCGTCCACAAAAAAATTTGAATGCCGAAAATGTTTTCGTTCATTTTCAAAAAATTTTAAAAATTCAAAAACAAGTTTTCAAAATTTTTAAAATAAGTTTTCAACATTTTTAAACAATTTTTGAAAATTTCAAAATTAAAAAATCTTTAACTTTTTCAAAATAAGTTTTCAAATAATTTCAAAACAAATTTTAAATTTTTCAAGACAAGTTTTCAAAATTTTCTAAACGAGCGAGGATAGTATTCTCGTTACATAGACTCCATCTCAATCGCTCTATCGTTAACGAACGGCGAGTACGAAGATCCGCACAAAGAGGAGACCGATTGTTCGATAAATTTAAATTTTGCAAAAATGTTTTAAAATTTATTGTGACAAAACAGTGTGTTAAAGCGTAATAAGAAAAACATTGCGCGAAAAGAAGAATTGAAAAATAAATAGTGTAAATAATAATAATAATAATAATAATAATAATAATAATAATAATAATAATAATAATAATAATAATGTAAAATGAAAAATTATTGTGACAAAAACAGTGCGTTAAAAAACAAAAAAAAATTATATTTTTATAGTTATGCGAAATATAAAATTTCACCATTTTTTCAATTTTTCAAGTTTATTTTTTAAATATCTCGAAAACCGTTTGGAAAATCGTTTGTATACAGTGACCAGTAGAAATTTTATTTGAAAACTTATTTCCAATCAGGATAAAATTATTTTCAACTTTTTGATAATTTTTCATTAAAACTAATAAAAGCTTGTTTGGGCTATTATTGACATCTATCGAAATGGCCAAAGATCCATTTTTATTCCCGAGAGGTTATTCACTACCGTATGCGGTGTACAAGTGATTTCAAAAGTCATGTGATTTCACGTGATTTCAAGTTATTTCAATCGATTCCAAGCGATTTTTATCAATTTCAAGTGATTTCACATTGACTTCTCATTGATTCCAAGTAAATGCAAGTGATTTTTTATCGATTTCAAGTGATTTCACATTGACTTCACATTGAATTTAAGTGATTTCAATTGATTTCAAGCGATTTCACATTGACTTCTCATTGATTACAAGTAATTTCAAGTGGTTTCACAATGACTTCATAATGATTTCAAGTGTTTTCAATTGACTTCACATTGATTTCAAGTGATTTCAATCGATTTCAAGTTATTTCGCACTGACTTCACATTGATTTCAGATGATTTCAAGTGGTTTCACATTGATTTCAAGTCATTTCAAGTGATTCCACATTGATTTCAATCATTTCGAAGCGATTTGATTCTGATTTCAAGCGGTTCAATGATCTCACGAATGCATAACCCCTCGTTCATTTCTATATTCACAGAATAAGAAAAAAATGTTATTATCAATTTGCTTTCTCTTGCAAAAAGTTTGTACTCTTCGAATGTTTAAAAATGTTTAAGTTTCTTAATTTCTCATCGACGAACATTTTACGAACGAAGAAAATTATTTGCGTTATCAGTGGGGAAAAAAATGTATTCGCTTCGACGAAAAATGCATCAATCATAAATAACGGAGTCAAAAGTGGAATCTTCCGATCAATGTTTAGAGATACCGTAGACTATTATTACATTAGAAAATAAATATTATCTTGTGAGAGGAACGCAAAAAACATTTAAGGATGCTTTGCCGTTACAGTCCCAGTCAACCATCGTTTATTTCCATATTCACAGAATAAGAAAAAAATGTTACTATCAATTTGCTTTTTTTTGCAAAAAGTTGTAATCTTCGAATGTTTAAAAATTTTAAGTTTCTCAATTTCTCATCGACGAACATTTTACGAACGAAGAAAATTATTTGCGTTATCAGTGGGGAAAAAAATGTATTCGCTTCGACGAAAAAATGCATCAATCATAAATAAAAAGTTATAGATACACTCAGTCAAAAAATTAAAGGAACAGCAAAATTTTCGAGATTTTTCAGCGATTTTCCAAAGACTGTTAACTTTGTTAATTCTGGTCGTAAAAAATATTCAAAAAAGCATTTCAAAGCTTGAATCTTCTACTTTTGGAATCTTAAGTCAAATTTTTATTATGGGCATCACCCTCGACGCAGTCGAAAGAAATATCGCGGTAAAAATTTTCTCGAAATTTTTTGGAAAAAGTGACATCCCGAGAAGGAATTACCCATATATTCTTCTTCTGGACATAACACGGAACGCCATATATGAATATATATTATGACCGAGTAATAATATAAAGTTGTTGATTTTTCTGGAATAAAAAGAGCGTATTGTGCATGTAAAATGTATGCTCACTTACGCCCTTTGCACGAATAAAACGAAAAAATGGCGATATCTCGAGAACAATTGGAGATAGACATTTCGAGTATGAATTACCCATATATGAATATATATTATGATTGTGTCATAATGTAAGTTTTATTTTATCTGAAATAAAAAGAGCGTATTCCGCGTGCAAAAGGTACAGGCACTCACGTCCTTTTCACGAATGAAGTGAAAAAATGGCGATATCTCGAGAACGGTTGGAGATACGCGAAAACGGTCGAAATTTGGAAGTTATCAAAATATTGAAATTAATATTAAAATTAGAGAGAGCGAGAGAATGCCATGATCTTATACGTCGCTATACACTATTGATAGAAAGAGAGAGCGCGATAGAGGTATACGACAATGTATACTACATACAGATACCCCTATCCTCGGTCTCCTCTTTGTGCGGATCTTCGTGCCCACCGCTGGTTAGCGAAAAAAGAGCGAGATAGAGTATATGCATCTGTATACTACACATAGATCTCAGCCGTTGCCACGTGCTGCTGATCGGTGTTGTTTACTTTTTAACATCATACGGCTTTATGTTTTCAAATTCCGATCTCTTCTAAGTTTCATGCAGACGCTACGCAAGGCGTATCTATTTCGCTAGGCATATTGGCATCAACGAGCGCGTGTGCCCGTGTTTGTGTGTGTGTGTGTGTGTGTGTGTGTGTGTGCGTGTGTGTGTTCAACGGAGGAAGGGGAGAGCGGCGGCGACGAGAATGGTGAGTACATGATATTATTTATGTGTGTATGCTCTAACCTCTATATCTCGAATAATAATAATAAAAATAATAATAATAATATCTCCGGCGAAAAGTGGAGGGGGAGATAATGCCGCTCTGGCGAAAAAGTGGTGGGGGTAGTGGGGCTTGTGTAGGTCTCATATAAAAAAAAGAATTCAGTTTTGCACCAACAGGCGCGCGTATGCTAAGGGATGGGCTGGGTGCTGTAAAGAAGCAAATGTTGCGGCGAAAACACAGCAAAAAGTGGTGGTGGTCGTGGGGGGGAAATCTCGCCGTTTTAGCGAAAAAGTGGTGGGGGAAGCTTGGGACTTCCCCACCGCTTTTTTTCGAATAATAATAATAATAATAATAATAATAATAATAATAATAATAATAATAATATCTCCGGCGAAAAGTGGAGGGGGAAATAATGGCGCTCTGACGAAAGTGGTGGGGAGGATTACCCCCACCACTTTTTCGCCAGAGAAACCTTACGCGAAAAATGTAAAAATAGAAAAGAATCATAAAAATAATGAATTGAAAAAAATCATTGTGCAAAAATGTAATGTACATGAAAAACATTGCGTGAATAAAAAGCGCAAGGAAATAATGTAAAAATAATTATAAAAAATAACTTGGAACAAAAAAAAGTGTGAAAAAAGATATTGCGACAAAAAACAATGCGCGAAAAAATGAAGCGCGCGTGATAAAAGTGAAAAAACAAAGTGTAAAAAACAAAAAAATAATGAATTGCGCGAAAGAAAAATAACAAATTAAAAATTAATTCATTTTGAAAAAAGTGGGAGAAACATTGTACGAAAAACGACAGAGAGAAAGGCAACGAGCGGTGAGTAATTGAAAAAATTTAATTTTAATACGGCGCACACACACACACACACACACACACACACACACGCACGCACACTTTCGATATTCGTCCAATAATAATAATAATAATAATAATAATAATAATAATAATAATAATAATAATAATAATAATAATAATAATAATAATAATAATAATAATAATAATAATAAGAATAATAATAATAATAATAATAATAATAATAATAATAATAATAATAATAATAATAATAATAATAATAATAATAATAATAATAATAATAATAATAATAATAATAATAATAATAATAATAATAATAATAATAATAATAATAACAACAATAATAATAATAATATCTCCGGCGAAAAGTGGAGGGGGAAATAATGCCGCTCTGACGAGAGCGGTGGGGGGATAACCACTCTGGCGAAAAAGTAGTGGGGGGTGGTGGGGGGATTTCCCCCACCACTTTTTCGCCAGAGTGGTACACCTACTACTTATTCCAAAACAGAGACAGATTTCTGAAAAAATTCATATGCACTCAGAAAAATTAATGCATTCGATTTGTTTAAGAAAAAAAGAACTTACCGAAAAATTGTTAAATAATTATTTGTTTAAACAATTTATTAATAACTTTTGGGCAATCTTATTATTGATAATTGTTGATTGTTTTTCCGTGTACATATATATTGTTGTGGCCTATGTTTGATAAATATGATATGCACATCAAAATATAATAAGTAGTCGATAGTGTAGTGGTTAGAGTGTCAGTATTAGGACACTAGGTAGGCTCAATAGGTAGGTAGGTTTCAAATCATAGACTAGGCTCGTAATTATTCTTCGGTTCGCGTATATACAAGGAAAAATAATCAGTCAAAAAAATTGATTAATTTTCAAAGGATCTTTTGTTTACATTTAATTCACGGTCAAATCAAAGATACGCGTACAAGATGAGGGTCGAGGGTTCGATCCCGCCTGTGAAAATTTTTTTAAATTTATTTTTTATTCTTATTAATTCTCCGATATTATGTAATGCGTAAAAATCATCAAACATTAATCAAAAACGTATTTTTATCAAAATTATAAACAAAAATATATATTTCAAATAAAATCAATAAACATGGGATATTTTGCTTGCCCGACGCTTGGCCAACGCTCGTCTGCTGTCACTGGCCAAATAATTCATTCCGACAATAAGCCGATATTCGGCCGAGACTCGACTAATGTTGGTTCAAATTTGGGCTGACGTCGGTTCGACGATGGCGTTACGAGACCGGGCGATACTCAATAGTGATCTATGGGCCAACGTTGGCTACCAACGCTGGCCGGAGATCGAAATCGACGTTGGCCCGGACTTATCATTTGGGCTCTTAGCCGTCCGTCGCCCAGTGTTGGCAGCCGACTGTCGACCAACCATGAGCAACCGTAGGCGCAATACTGGGCCAGCAATGGCCCATTTGTGTACTCTTTCCTGGGTTATAATCCACGGGAGTCGTAAATTCACGTGCGCTGTTGCGACGATATCTTACAATATATACCGCAGGAGAAATTAATCGGCTGCAAGCTTGTTTCGCGTAAATCAATGAATGCAGAGATTCAATTATAACGATAATAATGAACTGCATTTTTAGCTCTACTGTTAATTTCGTGATACAAGTGTTATGTGTGTCGTAATATAGTTTAGGTTTAAATATCAAAGTTGACTCGGCAACTGTCAGAATTTAACTTGATGAAATGTTTTATTGTTGACTCGGCAACTAGTCGCTGAAGACTGACTAAAAATGCAAAACAGACAACTACCAAATTTTTCCTCTCTCTTTTTAACAAGTAGAAGGGGAAACCTTTAAGGGTTCGTGTTGCGTAATTTCATTGGTTAAAAATTCACAAGATCGAATATTTATTCTGATTGGTTCACGGGTAGCGTCCCCTGCAAACTGGCACGGAGCGTCTCGTCGCGTTACCTGCGGAGACAATCCCAACGGTAAAGGGTAATAAAAGATTTGGGCGCCAGAGATGGACTCTGGTTTTTCCGGCAATAAAACATCTGTGTGCTAAACACTGAAAATCTTCTTTAGACTGTATATAATGTAAACTCTTTCGAGACTCACGGAAAATACGCGATTGAATGGATATTTTGAAATGTATTGAATTTTTGTTGAACGGGAAAATCCGGCAATAAGTCGAGAATATGCGATCTTTTACTCGCGAATATTTTATGAAGTTTTTCGTTATTTCTGGTCGTGTTGTGTATGTGTATTGTGTGAGTGTATCTCATTCTGTAATTATTTATATTTTACACATATACGAGCGTATCGTCGTCATCGACGATCGAACAATCATCGAGAAATTTTCAGTTCTTTCCGAAAATTCAAAAGAAAAAAAAACTGAAGATCGATCTGAATAATTTTTTTAAATATTTTTTCTGAAAAGTGCATTTAAAAAGTTATGGACATTTCATAAATAAATAGTCATTTTTTAATAATTCATAACTTTAAAATTTCATTTATTATTTTTTTTCAACTTTGACATTCTATATACATCCTCATAAATTCCCACAGTGGTATTATGAGAAATAAGCTGAGGTAAAAAAATTATTTTTTTTTAAATAAAAAAAAAAATAGATAAAATAATAACCCCATTCTGGAAATTTCAGAGAACTTGCAGAAAATGTCAAAGTTTTTAATGAAAAAAAGAAAAAAAAAATGGCAATCATCGAGAAATTTTCGTTTTTTTCGGAAATTAAAAAAAAAATGATGAAGATCGGTCTGAGTAATTTTTTTGAATATTTATCTGAAAAGTACATTTAAAAATAAAAGATTTGATAAAAACGTCCCAATAACGTAACTCTAAAACTAGTTTTCGTGAAATCGATAAGAGGTCGAAAAGTTGCAGACAATCATTCTGAATTGAATAAAATTTATCCAAAAAATTGTTATCGTTAAGGAGGTATTTTCTTACTTTAAACAAGCGGGTCTCTTACCTCGCCTACACGGGTTTTTCGATAAAAAGGCCGTGTAGATGAGGTTTAAAAAAAAAAGCCATGTAGATTAGGTGAGTGACCCGATTGTTTAAGATAAAAGAATATCTCATGGACAGAAAAAAATTTAGAGAAAAATCTGAAAAATATCATTTACTTCAGAATGATTGTATGCAACTTCTTACCCTCCGAGTGATTTCCCGAAAACCCAGTAGTTTTAGAGTTAATCTACATTTTATAAATATCGTTGTTTTTTGCGAAAAATTGCATATTTTTGCGAAAAAAAACATATGAAACTTTTGAAAAACACGATTGAAGCTTATAACCCCCCACAATTTTGTTATGCGTAAAACAGTTAATACTAATATCTGTTAGTATAGTGACCTATTGGTATTACAAATTATGTTCACGACCGTCTGAAAGAATCAATACAATGATATATGTACAGGGTGTATAAAAATGATGTGTCGCCACTTCGCCCAGTAAATCTCCAGCTTGAGATCGCTGGAGATCTATCAAAATTTGTAGCCGCAAAATTGACCTTGACCCTGAAATTCAAGGTCAAATTTTTTTATTGGCTTCAAAAATTCTACTTCTTAAGAGGAACAAAAGTCAGAAAGGAACCATAGGTCGGAGATGCGTCCTTCAACCCGAAACGACAATGTCAATTCGAAAAAAATCGAAAAAGTGCGTTCTTACAAAATATTGTTCACAGAAACACGGGATAAGAATTTTAATAATTATAAAAAAAGCTTGTCAACGCAGACACTTCAATATTTATTAATTGGAATCAAGAAATGTTGCAATTGCATGACGCTGACCACACTAAAGTGGATGAATCGGCATGAGATGGGTGACACAGATCTTCGCGATATCCCTTTGCCGCGTTACCACTACGAGCATCTAATTCCCTAGCTCATTGTTGCCGAAAATCAATTAACACATAGTCCCGCTGAATTAACCTTGACCCTAAAACTCAAAGTCAGTTTCAAAGTTAATTCATCTCGTTAAGAGGCATCTAATTCTCGTAGAAACGACGAGTTAGGAATAAACCTTTCAATATCAAGCCGTCAAAACAAAAAATATGCGTATTTCATTTAGTTCGGAGGGATAAAATTCGGAACTGAAACATAATTAAAAAGGCAATCGATATAATTAGACAGACTTGATGTCTGGCACACGACACGCCTGCTGTTCTATGAAAACAAGGCTTTAGATGGCCAGGTTTACGATAAGCGATTTTGATCTTAACAATAGTTGTTGTCATGAGTTGCTTAAACATTTTCATTAGCGGCAGACTATTAGCGTTACCCGGACTACACCACGTGGAGGTTGTCTGCCTGGTATCCCTTGGCCCTGAAAAGGGCCGTTGTGTTTTGTTGTCCGTTTCGAAAGATTCGTTTCAAATCATTTCAATGACGACTGTGTGTCGGGTGCGTATGCAATGTTGGATTAGTCGTCTCCAGCTTCATTATGACGCGGTCGTTGATGGCGGCGGCGTCGAGGAACCCAGAGAATCGAACCATCATGTCCAATTGCTCGAAGCATTCTAGCTTGTTCTCCAGCTTCCACATGCCGGCCACCATTACGCAAGCACGCTCGCAACCGTGCCTCCAAGTTTCTCGAAACCCTGAGAAGAAGTTCTCGGTTTCGCATCAACCTGGCAACTCCCTCATCGATTCGGCGTCTCAGATCTACCGGCGTCCTAATCGCTCGACCTTCTCTGTAGACGATAGCCTGGAGTGCTCCCCAGAAAAAAAGTCCAAGGGATTTAGGTCTGGAGAACGTGGTGGCCAGAGATGCGGAACAGGCCGACGACCGAGCCAACGCGATCCAAACATTTCGTTTAAGAATGCACGGACTTGAAGACCGAAATGAGGTGGTGCTCCGTCGTGCATAAAAAAAATGCGATGGCGAGCATGTCGTGGAATCATGTCCCTCAGACGCGGCATTAAATCGCGTTGCAGAAAGTGCAAATAATTGCGACTGTTCAATCTCAGTGGAAGGTAGACTGGACCTATCAGGGTGTTCCCAATGATACCTGCCCAAACGTTTACTGAAAAACGTCCCTGGTGAACTCGTTGCATCATCGCACGAGGATTCCTCTCAGCCCAGATGCGTAAGTTCTGCCGGTTCACGATTGCGGTGCTGGAGAAGCTCGCCTCATCGGTAAACAGAATGCGTTCAAAAAAATGAGGATCTCCCTCCAGTTTCTGTAGCATCCATCGACAAAAATTACGACGAGCGCGGTAATCTCCAGGATATAGTGCCTGAACAGATTGGACGCGGTAAGGTCGTAGGCCCTCTTCACGACTTATGCGACGCACCGTCATGTGCGCTATACCAACGCGAGCGGCTATTCGACGTAAGCCCATGACGGGAAAAGCTCGTGCAAGAGCAATGACACGCTCTTCAATGTTCCAATGAACACGAGGACGACCGGCTCTTCGATTTCCAGCGTTCCGCACCTCAAACCTCTCCTGATCGTTGAACCGCTCTTCGAGTCGTTGAAACTCACGACGATCTGGAATTGCCCCCGGCCGTAGTGGATGACCGTTTGCCCGATCAAGAAGTAACTGACGATAAATTTCGCGAGCTCTTCCAAAGTTTCCGAAAGCTTGATCAATAGCGCGCAGCATAAGACGTTGATCTCGTCCATCTCGTCCACGACCACGATGTGGTCGCCGACCACGATTCATGTTATTACGACAGTGATAGGGCCAACAAAGATTCAGGTAGTGAGGGCGATCACCGATGGAGCGACCACAACGACTTCGATAATGCTAGTGATGACCAAAACTGCCACGACAAAGACTGACTGCGATAGAAATGACCTGGACTGCAACGCTAAAGACTTCGATTATGATAGAGTTGACCGAGACTACGGCGACAGACTTCGACAATGATATAATTGTCCAAGACTGCGACGATAGACTTCGACAACGATAAAGTTGATCGAAATTGCAATGACAAAGACTGCGACGATGATAGGATTGACCGAGACTGCGACGAAAGACTTCGACGATAAAGTTGACCCAAAATGCAACGACAAAGACTTTGACTATGATAGAGATGACCGGGATTGCGACGACAAACACTTCGACGATGATAGAACCGACCTAAACTGCGACGATCCCAGAGATGACCGAGACTGCGATGATAAAGACCTCGACGATGATGGAGATCAATGGGACTGCGACGACAGAACACAGTTTTTTTGTTGATTTTTTTATAACCTCCACGTGGTGTATTCCGGGTAACGCTAATGGTCTGCCGCTGATGAATATGTTTAAGCAACTCGTGCACGGTCACACAAGCACGATATGACACTGAAATATGTAGGTGACAACAACTATTGTTAAGATCAAATTCGTTTATCGCAAACCTGGCCATCTAAAGCTTTGTTTTCATAGAATAGCAGGCGTGCTGTGTGCCAGACATGAAGTCTTTCTAGTTATATCGATTGCCGTTATAATTATTCTTCAGTTCCGAATTTTATCCCTCCGAACTAAATGAAAAACGCACATTTTTTATATGTTTTGACGGCTTGATATTGAAAGGTTCATTCCTGACTCGTCGTTTCTACGAGAATTAGATGCCTCTTAACGAGATAAATTGACTTTGAAACTGACTTTGAGTTTTAGGGTCAAGGTTAATTCAGCAGAACTATGTGTTAATTGATTTTCGGCAACAATGAGCTAGGGAATTAGATGCTCGTAGTGGTAACGCGACAAAGGGATATCGCAAAGATCTGTGTCACCCATCTCATGCCGATTCATCCACCTAAGTGTGGTCAGCGTCATGCAATTACAACATTTCTTGATTCCAATTAATAAATATCGAAGTGTCTGCGTTGAAAAGCTTTTTTTATAATTATTAAAATTCTTATCCCGTGTTTCTGTGAACAATATTTTGTAAGAACGCACTTTTTCGATTTTTTTTCGAATTGACATTGTCGTTTCGGGTTGAAGGACGCATCTCCGACCTATGATTCCTTTTCGACTTCTGTTCCTCTTAAGAAGTAGAATTTTTTAAGCCAATAAAAAAATTTGACCTTGAATTTCAGGGTCAAGGTCAATTTTGCGGCTACAAATTTTGATAGATCTCTACCGATCTCAAGCTGGAGATTTACTGGGCGAAGTGGCGACACATCATTTTTATACACCCTGTACAAGAACAGTGCATCCTTCATTCTATATTCTTTTCACAAGAAAATGAATATTAATAATCACTGATGGATTATTTCATACAGTGGAAAATATACTACCAGAATTCAGTTTAGAGAATGTACTGTGAATGCATCCGACTGAGCGATTATTATCTGTGATTAATTAATATCCCAATATTATTTCACATATTCATCTATAAAATTGGAAAAAACGGCTGCGACTTGCAGTACTGAGAATCACTGGGGCAGTGCGACGCGATGACATTTCATGAGATGCCAAATGAACCACGTAGCCGTCCAGTTCGTCGTTGCCACAAACCGTATTATTAGTAATGGAGTATAGAGAAAATTGAGACAGAGCAGGTAGACCGGCGATTTTTTAAAAAAGGTGCAAGGGTCGAGCTTGGAGCGAGTGGCGACCCTTTCGGATTATCAGGGAAAAGGGGGAAATCGAGGAAAATGAAAAACGGAAACTGGTACACTCGGCATTTGAACACGGAAACTGGTACACTCGGCATTTGAACACGGAAACTGGTACACTCGGCATTTGGAATCTCGGAAAGTGGGACCCTCTTTCATTCGGAGAGTATTAGAGATACGGCCTTGAAATTTTCACAGAATATTCTTGAAACTATAAACTGTCCAATGAGGTAACATAAAATTGATTTTTTGAAAATTTCACACTGGTATGTCCCCTTAGAAGGCAGCTCAGCGAAGAGGAAAAAAACTTCGATTTCCGCGCGAACGAAAGAGAAAAGAGCAGGATGGAAGGAAATTCTAGTCTCCTCGCTTCGACGATTCTTTCGATCGTAGCCACCCGATCCCACGACGTGAGTTGGCAACGAAATAAGAAACTTGTTTCCTTCGCGGCGCTGCGAAAGAGAGAGTGTAGAAAGAACCGGAGAGAAATAAGGAAAGAGAGAGAGAGAGAGAGAGAGAGAGAGAGACTCTGAGTAGCTCCTTCCCAAAACGTGATTCGAACAAACGGCCGACGTTTCTTCCATATTTTCCAGAAAAAGAAAAAGTCCGCATTGGCGCTTGTTCATTTCTCTTCTTCGTTTTACAAAATGGCAAAAGGTCAGGCCAAGTCCTACGGCGTCAGCCACTAATGATAAATGACAATGTGCATTATATATCTCCCAAGTGTATATGCAATATAGTGGAACATGGGAAACGTATAATGCGTATAGACCAATACATTCTATGAGGAATTCCATGCTTCATCGAATGATTTCCGAGGCTCGATTCCCCTAAATACTTATTCACTATTTCTTAAAATTAAAAAAATTTCAGATTCCCTGCAATGAATTGCATCTCCCTCCCCACCCTCTGCGCTAATCAAATCATTTCCGAGTGCGACAAATCCTTTCTGGAAATAAAGTATATTCAAAAGTATATTTTTCGATACATTGGGAATATATAATCCATATACCGTCCGTCAAGTGGGAGCGTGGTCGGCCTCACTCACAGTCGGTAAAAGGTATTGCCCTTAATCTTTCGTGAGTCGATAGAGGGAATCTTTGTGCTGGATGTACTGTCAGAAAAGATTCAGTTATGATTGATCTTTTGTAAGAGAAACACGTTTAGCATTACACAGACAAAAAATTTGTAAGTTTTACAGTTTTTCCCATCAACAGCGCCTCTTGGAAGGAAACTGTAAACATCAGCATTTATAATTGCTTGAAAAGAAGAAATAATATTGAATTCATTACTTTGTAATTGATTTAATGTGATATCTACTTTTTTTTAACCACAACTTAAACCACATTAAATTCATTACAAAGTAATTAATTTAATGTTGTTTCTTCTTTTCAAATAATTATAAATGCTGAATTGAACGGTAATAAATGCAATATTCACAGAAAAATGTTCACAATTCCCTTCCAGGAGGCGCTGTTGATAGGGAAAACTGTAAAAATGAAAGTTCATTTTTTTCCGTGTATGAATTAAACACTGCAGCAAATCTGCATCGAGTGAAAAACGTATTTGGCGTCGTTAGACTGGATCGGCCGTCACAGTCTCCGGATGCGAATCCCAGCGAGAATGTGTGGGCATACATGGAGCAAAAGGTTTGTGGAAAACACATGGACACTTTTAAGCAGTTATCTCGCGAGATTCGTCGGATTTTGAGGTCCTTGCCGTCGATTTAGTCGAAAGCATGCCAAGCAATTATTAAGGCCGGCGGCGACTGGACGCATTATTAACCTAATTGCATCTTCGTTCTGATCAAGTATAATACATTTATGTGGTAAAAATGTTGTTTAATATTTTTTTGAAAAATAAATTAACCCGACCACGTCTTCCTTGACTGACTGCATACAATGTATGAATAATGTGTCTAGAATATATGAGTAATCTATTTGGATAATGAAAATTCCGGCCGTAATTATATTGGGAGTAAAATTAGTTCGGTCCGTTTTCAGAAGATGGCTCTGGCTATTATGAATATTTCATAATGACAGCTAATTTCGATATTTTCAGAGAGGTTAGACATCTGTCAATAATATTCGGTTAATATCGCTTTGAGTTTCATAAAAAACCGTGTTTTTTACTGTGTTGAATATGTCAAACTTGTGTTAACTAAGCAGAATTTGCGGGAGGTTTTAGTTTTCTGCTCCAATTGGAAGAAAAGTGCAGCTGAAGCGCATCGAATGCTTGTGGATATTTATGGTGACAATGCTCCAACTGACATACGTGTAGGGAATGGTTTAGACGTTTCAAGAATAGTGATTTCAGCGTTGAAGACAAGCCTCGCTCTGGATAGCCAAAAAATGTTCTGTGTGTACTACAACCTTGGCGATTCCATTACGGACGACCGGTATAGGCTATAATTGATTCGTTTGAGCCGTGCATTACAAAAAAAAACAGCCGGAATACGAGCAAAGACATGACAAAGTTATTCTTTTGTATGACGACGTTCGAGCTCATGTCGCAAAAGTCAAATATTTGGAAACGCTCAAGTGGGATATATTTTACCGCACCTGCCGTATTCTCCGGACATTGCTCTTTGTGATTGCTGGTTGTTTCGACGGATGCAGCTCAATTTGGCAGATCACCGGTTCACTTCTTTCGCAGAACTCGAAAATTGGCTCGTAACATGGATCGCATGAAAAGACGAGACATTTTTTCGAGATGGAATTTGAAAATTATCTGAGAGGAAAAGTAGTGACCAGGGATGTGCAATACTTTGATTAATCTGATCATTCATTTTGTTCTGAAATAAATGCATTTTTGGCCACAAAATTTTTACTATCAAAATATGGATTATTTCGGCGATTTTTTTGATTTTTTTTATTTCTTTGGCTCCCCACCCGAAATTTTATTGTATATCTGTCTGAAAGAAAATTTCCTGAAAGTAACAGCCGTTAACATTAATTACTTTCCCTTCGCGAAATAAGTTTTTTCATCTAAAATACATGTAGATGAAAAACTTTCTTCGTCAAAATTTTACCACTCCGCGGTTTTTTATGCTATCACATTGATTTTGGTCGCAAGTTATGTAGAATTAGACTATCGTTCAAAGTGTCCTGAACAGCGTAAGTGTAACTTACACTGATAAGATGGTACGGGTTCCTAAAGTTCCTTTTTACCCAAAATTCTCGATTTTTTGCTGTTATCTCCTAAATGATTAGCTTGACCGAAAAATCGTGAAGGAAAATTTTGTTTAATTTCCTACAAAAAAAAGTCCTCTAGATCTAACTGCTGAAATTAATATTTCTTGAGATATAGAATCTTAACTTATTTATGGTATAAAATTTGTATTGTAAAGTGAACCAAAAGTCTTAAATTGTTGATATTCCATATCATATCAGCATATCACATATGATATTACCAGTGGTGATATGTTATGGAATATCAACGATTTGAAACTTTTGGTTCACTTTACAATACAAATTTTATACCATAAATAAGTTAAGATTCTATATCTCAAGAAATATTAATTTTACCAATTAGGGCTAAAGGACTTTTTTTGTAGCAAATTAAATTTCTAGAAAAATTTTCATTTACATTTTTTCGTCGTTTTAAGTTAATCATTTCGGAGATAACAGCAAAAAAACGAGAATTTAGGGTAAAAATGAACTTTAGGGGTCCGCACCATCACACCATCGTAAGTTACACTTACGCTGTTCATGACACGCTTAACGTTCATTCAATTCTACGTAAATTGCGACCAAAATCAATATGATAGCATAAAAAACCGCGGAGTGGTCGCATTTTGAAGGAAAAAAGATTGCGCTTTACGTGTATTCTAGATGGAAAAACTCATCACGAGAAGGGAAAGAACTTTATATTAATATTGAGGGCTGAAACTTTCAGGAAATTTTTTTTCAGGCATGCAACAACATTTCGTTGGGAGGGGAGGGGGGGGGGGTGAACGAAATATAAAAAGTTGAAAAAATGGCCCTCATGGATTCTATATGATGAACATATAAACGAATTTTATTCAAGTGTATCAAATATACAAATAACAGATTATTTGGATATGAAAATTGAATTATAGTTATGTTATGTGGTGGGCTTGTCTTATCTTATTCAAGTCTGTTCCTGAATTCGTGAACCGGATGATGATTAGGTTTTCAATAGGAATATTTTTAAACAAAATATAAACGAATGTTTAATTTTAATCTAATTCGATATTTTTAAAATGCCTTGCAATTACGAAATTTTCTACGACGCGCTGATTCGAGGAAAACATATTAGTTGTCAAACGCCATCGTACAGAGCACCGTCCGTTGTATGAAAAAATTAGAATCTTCCTCCAACCGTTAGAACTGGATTTCTTACGCGTTAATCAATTGGCGAACACAAAAACTCAATGCCTCACCACTTGAAAAAATCGCACGGCAATTTCCGTTCACGAGGTTCAATATTATATTAGAAACTATGGTTTCATGAAGAAGGAGATCGAAAAAATAAAGGTTTTTTTAACCCCTTGTGCCATGGTGGCACTCCGAGAGTGCCACCTGTTTTATAACCATTTCCTGAGCAATTTCGACCAAATTTTCGAACTCTTTCGCGTGTTTTAGCATCAGTCATATATTCAAGAATAAGAATTGATGTGCAATAATATTATATCACTAGTGTCGCCGCGCGCGCAAGCGCGCGCTTGCCTTTAATTGTTTTATAGCTTTTTTAATCTGAAACGATCGTGTCTCTAAATAAATTTATCTAAAACAATCGCGATCGAATGGATCGCAATTGTTTCCTCCTCTTTTCTACGATCTGAAATACGCATGCACATGGACAACCAAACAACATACGTCTATAGCAGCTTCAGAAAAAACTCGCACTTCGAGATTTCGTGACAACTCTTTTTTTATGAGAGGATGGATGGTTTTGTTTATGCGCATAAACAAACCTCAACCCTTTGTGTCACACATATTTTATTTAGTCCAATCGACTTGAAAGTCATTACTCAAGGGTTTTTGGGGTCGCTGATGACAAAACTGACATGAGCTCCAAATTTCAAAATTCAAAATGGCGGATCCAATGTGGCGGATGAAAATTCGCGAAACGGTGCAAATATAATGAAAATGTATATCCTTGGATTTTCGGGGTTGCTGATGACGAATCTGAGCTCCGAATTTCAAAATTCAAAATGGTGGATCCAAAAATCCAAGAATATACATTTTCATCATATTTGCACCGTTTCCCGAATTTTTATTCGCCATATTGGATCCGCAATTTTGAATTTTGAAATTCTGAGCTCAGATTCGTCATCAGCGACCCCAAAAATCCAAGAATATACATTTTCATCATATTTGCACCGTTGCGCGAATTTTTATCCACCATATTGGATCCGCCATTTTGAATTTTGAAATTCGGAGCTCAGATTCGTCATCAGCAACCCCAATAATTCCCGAGTAATGAATTTTAAGCCGATTGGACTAAAGGAAAAATGTGTGACATAAAGGGTTAAGCAGTCTAGTATATATTTGTGGTGTTCCACGGTATTTCGATCAAAATCTTACCTCGATGATTTCGATTTTCCTCTAAATTTTTTATATTAATAAGGACATTGAAAAAAAAAATTCCCAAAATTTTTCAGAATTTTTCGGTCATGCGTTTTTTGGATTCATTATTATTATTATTTTTTTTTAAACGGGACAACTTTGTAAAAGCTGAAAAAAATCAGAGAAATCTAATAAAATATAACAAATTTTTTGGGCTTTGTTCTATAACGGAGATTTCAATACTCTACGAGTCAAATTCGAAAAATAAAACAATTTTAACTCATAGAGTATTAAAATCTCCATTTTGGAAAAAGCATTGTTATATTTTATTAAATTATTCTGAATTTTCAGATTTTACAAAGAGGTCTCTTGAAAAAAAAAAATTCAAAGAACGTGTGACCAGAAAATTCTGAAATAATTTAGAAAAATTTAGAGAAGAATCGAAATCATCAAGGCAAGATTTTGATCGGAATGTCGTGGAATGACACGACAAAATCTTGTTTTGATGATTTCGATTTTTCTCTTAATTTTTTATAAAAAAAGAACACAAAAAAAAATTCCTAATTTTTTTCAGAATTTTTTGGTCACGCGTTCTTTAGTTTTTTTTTTTTTAAGTGACCCTTTTGTAAAATCTGAAAAAATTCAGAATAATCTAATAAAATGTAACAAAATTTTTGGGCTTGGTTCCAAAATGGAGATTTTAAAACTCTATAGTACATTTTTTTTTCTTTTAATTTTTTGAATTTTACTCATAGAGTATTAAAATCTCCCTTTTGGAACGAAGCCCAAAAAATGTGTTATATTTTATTAGATTTTTCTGAATTTTTTTAGATATGACAAAGTTGTCCCGTTTTTTTTTCAAAAAATAAAATAAATCCAAAAAACGCGTCACCGAAAAATTCTGGATGAATTTAGGAATTTTTTTTTCAATGTCCTTATTTATATAAAAAATTAAGAGGAAAATCGAAATCATCAAGGTAAGATTTTGATCGAAATACCGTGTATATATGTATGTAGAATTTATGTACATATTTCTTCGGTTAATACACATGTTCGAGGCCAACACAAGCCTTCGGGTACTTTGAACTTGATGAATTATTTACTATGACGCTAACATAACGCACGGGGGGTTGCTAAATACATATATATCTAAGTTTCTAGATCTTGTCACTGCCCAGGGAACCTAAGTGCATACGCGGCCGCTAAGATCAAGAAAGACGAACCGAGAGAAATAGAAGGGTGTGGAGAAAGAAAAAGTTCATTTTAGAAAAAGAAACTTGAAAGTACATATAATACGTACGTATGCGCGTGCCTCACGTATTATACGTGCCCTCACGTAACATTATTTCAGGCGCTCTCGTGTATTATAAAAGCAAAGTAGAATCCCGTTATTGCGTATACAAGAAAGACAAACTTCCATATGTTCGCAACGCTTGCAGCTAACCCTTCGGCTACGTTAACATTAAACGTGTTCTTATGAATGACACGGTATTTTTTTTCTTAAAATTTATAATAAACAAAGGAGAACTAAAAATAATTATTTCTCGTTATTATTCGAGTATTTCCGATACGCAATGCAACTAGAAGAAAGCTACTAAGTAGATTTCTATAGTAATATAATTTTCTAGAAACTATCTAAGTAGTTCAATTAGATCCTGCTAAACATAAATAAATTTTCAAGTCGTGTGCCAAGTCAATATAATTCTACTTGTTTCAAGAATTTTTTCATGTTTAAATAATATACTTATCGATATTTCCCGTATAGAAATTGTGGTAGGGATCCAGCTAGATTCCCGTGATTCATCCTAGTCACGGATCAGAATCCGTCTAGAGATCGAACCAGAATCCGTAACCAGAATGAAACGTTTGTAAAATGAAATCCAGCTGAGATTTCCGAATGGATCTGTGACTCCGTCTAGGGCAGATCTTATTAGATGCTTGAATTACCCATAGCGGATTATTAAAGAATCTTATAGGATCGTTAAATAAATAATATTTATTAAAATGGGCACTTTTCCGGAAGGCACCTGGACGACACACATTGTCTTTATTAATGACTAAAATATTGTGTGAACGTGTGTTGTCAAGTGATTTGCTGAAGTGCGCCCCACAATTAGTCGTAATGAATGTAAGCACAAAAAAGATGAAATAAGAAATGTATGGTTTTAGCCTTATAATAACCAATCAACCTGGGGCCAACCAGAGATCCAGCAAGAACTCTTTTATTAGGGTATCCCTAGGCAATTCCGATCGAGATTTTACAGAAAACTGGTAGATCCTAGCATATTTTTGCATCGGAATATTCATTTCGGGGTTGTCCCAACAAATCCTGATCGAGATTTAATAAAAATATGACTTTTTCGATTGCCGGTTAGCGTTAATAAGGCCACCACTGGGGACTGACCAGGGATCGAGCAAGGAATTCCCTTTTATTGTATCCCTACAATCAGGGTTGCGAAATTTGTAATATAAGAGTAATGCATTATTCATTACTTTTAGAATGTAATGTAAAAATTTTGCATTACCTATTACAATGTAGTGTGTAGTGGAAAAAATTTGCATTACCCATTACAAAGTACCCATGAAAACATTGCCGATACTCGCAATATGGCCAACCGTTGCCTCGAAATCGGGCACTCAACGCTTGGCATGCAACTTGGGGCCGACTGTTTGCCAGCATTGGCTATCCGATACACCCTACACTTGGCTGCCGACGCTGAGCCAGTGTTGGGCCAATAATTCATGCCAACTACGGGCTAATACTGGGAACACATCGGGCTATATCGTTTCACTCAGTGCTTGGCCCGATGCTAGGCCGAATATATTTGTCGGCACTGGCTTCTGATGCTTGATCAATGATAGGCCGATTATATTTGACTCAATGCTCTAAGAATCGAAAAAGTCAATCATATGCAAGATATTGAGCAGAGCAATTTTGAATAATAATAATATTTAAGAATTATTAACGAATCACAATTTTCATCATTTTGAAAAATAAACAAGTTTTTATCATTTTTCGTATGTACAAATTTTTCATTATTTGTCAGAATTTTCTCCCACTGAATTGACGATCAGTGGTTCCGTTTATGCAGTGTTCAAAAAATTTGCAAAAATAGAATTTCAAAGTACTGTATAGTGTATATTGAAAAAATTGGACGAATTAATCTCATATGAAAAAATCATATAGATTTCCTGAATATTTGCAGAATTTTTTTTTTGTAACGATTTGTTATAAATTTTTTAATATTGTTATTATTCAAAACTGCTCTGGTCAATATATCTCACAAGATATATTGACCAGAGCATATGATTGATTTTTTTTCGATTTTCATAGCATGGAGTTGAATATAATCGGCCTATAATTGGTCTAGAGTCAGAAGCCAGTACCGATAAACATATTCGGTCTAGCATCGGGCCAAGCATCGAATAAAACAGTAGAGCCCAATGTATTGCCAGCATTAACCCTCAGTTGGCACGATTTATTAGCCCAACATTGGCCAAGCGTCGGCAGCCAAGTATGGAGTCCAAGGCTGGCAAACAGTCGGCCCTAAGTTGCGTGCCATTAGTTGGGTGCCCGATTTCGAGCCAACGGTTGGCCATACTGCGATTATCAGCAATGTTTTCATGAGATCGTTTTATAGAAAGTGAAGTTACCTCCTATAACTTAATTTCGAGACCTCTGTCCTCTCATAAGTTATGTAAACCCTCAAAACTTAAGTTTGACAAAAACCGTGACCGGTCATGAGTTTTGTAACCTCTCATAACTTAATTTCGGGGCCCTGACCCCTCATAAGTTATGTGAACTCTGAAAACTTTATTCAAAAATACCTGACCCCTCATAACTTAACCCAGCAAACACAGTTCCGAAATAGTTACGAAAATGTTACGTAACGTGTGTTACATTGGACATAACATTTATGTCACAAACTCCGTGAATGAAGCAGAGTTTGTTCTCAAATATGTCATCCTATAAACAAGTCACAGATACGAAACATCTACGAGAAATAATAATGAAATAAACTCATACCCAAGATCCCTAGCGGATTGGGTGACGATGTTTTCACCCTGAAAAACCACTGAATCACGGTGATTTTTTACGGTGACAAAGTGCCCACAAAATCACCGAGATCTTGGTGATTTTAAGGTGATTCCAACGGGATTCCACGGTGATTGTCACGGTGATTTTGTGACGGTGACAATCACCGTGAGAATCACCGTGGAATCACCTTAAAATCACCAAGATCTCGGTGATTTTGTGGGCACTTTGTCACCGTAAAAAATCACCGTGATTCAGTGGTGACTTCATCCACCAGGGATGTAACATATTCAGCTCATAGATGTAACAAACTCATCACATAGCCATAACAAACTCAGATAATAGATGTAACAAACTCAGATCATAGTTGTAACAAACTCAGCTCATTGATGTAACTCCTACGAAACGAAACGTAACCCTGGCAACGCATAATATTCGTAACAATGATGTCAATGTGATTTCGTGGTTACAGGTAATTTACGTATATACATATTTTATGAACAAATTACAAGAAATTTATGTATTTCCAACCTACATTTTAGGTTGGAGTTTTATTTTTATTTTAACATTTGAAAAGTACATTTTAATCATAATTTATAATTTTTGTAGAATACCTACAAATATGATGTATCGTCCACCATTTGAGGTACCAAATGAACAATTTTTTGGGACTAGTTAGAACCCTCAAGGTGCACCGGTGTCCTGAAAAGCCTAGTTTTGAGTTTTTATACTCTATGCTTATAAACTGCTGGCGACGTCTCATTTCCTTTGTAAACTTTTTCCCACGGGATGAGCGTGGCACATTTTGATTAAAGTCAAAATTGTGAACAGGACAATGCCTGGAAAGTTCAAAAAAAGCTAACAATTTCAAAGCAGGCTTGCAACTCTGAAATAAAGAGCAGAAAACATGTGTCATGCTCATCTCATGGGAAAATGAGTTACGAAGGAAATGAGACGTCGTAGAACAAAATCTGTCTATCAATTCTTTCTGAATCATGCGCGGAGTATAAAAACTCAAAGCTCGGTTTTTACACAGAGTGTAAAAACTCAAAACTGGGTTCTTGAACTCTGCGCATAATGCCGAAAGAATTGCTAAATAGATTTTGTTCTACGACGTCTCATTTCCTTCGTAACACTTTTTTCTATGGGATGGGAGGGGCACATTTTGATTAAAGTCAAAATTGTGACCAGGACAATGTCTGGAAAGTTTAAAATAGACTAACAATTTCAAAGCAGGCCTGTAACTCTGAAATAAAGAGCAAAAAACATATGCCGTGCTCATTTCATGGGAAAACGAGTTACGATTAGGAAATGAGACGTCGTAGAACAAAATCTGTCTATCAATTCTTTCTGAATCATGCGCAGAGTGTAAAAACTTAAAGCTTGGTTTTTACACAGAGTGTAAGAACTCAAAACTGGGTTCTTGCACTCTGCGCATGACTCCGAAAGAATTGCTAGATAGATTTTGTTCTACGACGTCTCATTTCCTTCGTAACACTTTTTCCTATGGGATGAGCGTGGCACATTTTGATTAAAGTCAAAATTGTGACCAGGGCAATGCCTGGAAAGTTCAAAATAGGCTAACAATTCCAAAGCAGGCCTGCAACTCTGAAATAAAGAGCAAAAAAAATGTTCCGTGCTCATCCCATGGGAAAATGAGTTACGAAGGAAATGAGACGTCGTAGAACAAAATCTGTCTATCAATTCTTTTTTAATCAGCCGCAGAGTGTAAAAACTCAAAGCTAGGTTTTGACACAGAGTGTAAAAACTAAAAACTGGGTTCTTACACTCTGCGCATGATTCAGAAATAATTGCTAGATAGATTTTGTTCTACGACGTCTCATTTTCTTCATAACACTTTTTATTATGGGATGAACGCGGCAAATTTTGATTAATTGATGATAGGCTATCAATTGAAAGTAGGCTATCAATTTCAAAACAGGTCTGCAACACAGAAAGAAAGGGCAAAGAGAAATTAAGCGAACGTGCAACGCGAATAAGGTTATAAACCGAGTAAGGGAAATTCCTGGGTGTTTTTCCATCACGGCAAATACCCACATAACTCATTTTTTTCTTTTAAATAAAGGGATCACATTAAACTTACCTCTTGCAATGTATGCTGTAATATTCTGGTTTATTCTGTATTACTCTGGATTATTCGATATCACCTCCTTGTACTTTACACTCACATATTGTTTACTTTCCAATCGACATAACCTTAAAATGATTGAAGACATTTCTCGTAATATATGATACGTATATGTTGCGGATTTGTTACAAGAAATGACTTGTGACATTTATGTCACACATTATACATATTTGCTACGTAGCCTATACTACGAGATTGTAATATCACCAATGTTCTATAATTGTTACAGCAATGTTCTATAATTGTTACGGATTTGTTACAAGAAATGTCTTATAACATTTATGTCACAGTGTGACATATTTGCTACGTAGCCTATACTTCGAGATTATATCACCAATGTTCTATAATTGTTACAGCATCGGCTCGTAACAGTTTGACAAGTTTACAGTACATGTAAATATCTCGTACAAGAGTGACGAGATCTTGACGTATCAATGTTACGTATTTGCGATGTCTATAGTTTTTCGTAATTCCAACATCTTTCATTGACATCCTTACTACATATCGTCAGGACGTATTATATACATCTCGTTTACGTGCGTTATGAAAAAGTTACGAATTTGTGATGAACATTATATGACGTAGTTATTACATTTCAATTATACGTCAATGTTTCGTAAATCATCCAAGTGTGTTTGCTGGGAAGTGACCTCTCTCATAACTTAATTTCGCGACTCCTTACTCGTCGCAGGTTATGTAAGGCCTCAAAACAATTCCAGGATTTTGGACCCCTCATGAGTTGAGCGACCCCTCATAATTTAATTTCGGAACCCCTGACCCCTTATAAGTTATGTAAACCCTCGAAACTTGCTTTAGCGGACTGTACCGTCTTTGTTTTTCCGTGTACGTATACATATTTCTGGCCTATGTTTCATAAATAGTGGTTAGCGTGTCAGTAGTAGGTCACTAGGTAGGCTCGATAGGTAGGTAGGTTTCAAATCCCAGACTGAGCTCGTAAATATTCTCCGATCCGCGTCCATACAAGGAAAATTAATCAGTCAAAAAAATAGATTAATTTCCAAAAAATCTTTTTTTAAATAATTAATTCATGTTCAATTCAGAGGTGCGCGTAAAACAGAAGGTCGAGGGTTCAAATCCGAGTGGCGATACATTTTTTTTCTCCAAATTTTGTTTTTTAATTTTACTCGATTTTTAGATACTACTAATTACGAATGAAAAACTGATTTTTATCGTAACCCAGTGGACACAGTAATGTTGCAGCAATGTAACGGCAATGTTACCGTTTGTAACATGTAACATTACATGGACGTTACATGTAAGTTACATGTAAGTTACAATTTCCTACTCAGCAATGTAACATTGTTACATAACAGTTATGTAACGTTATGTAACAGTTACGTAACAGTTATGTAACAGTTACGTAACAGTTATGTAACAGTTATGTAACAGTTATGTAACAGTTATGTAACAGTTACGTAACAGTTATGTAATTGTGTTACGTTACTGTAACTAGAATTAATTGTTCTTAAACATGTTATAAAAAATATATAGCTCTCGCAAAATAATTTAATGAGCATAGTTTACCGGCCCGAAAGAGATTCATAGAAAAAAAAAATCTGCACGAATTGCCTGATCTAACTTTTCTCAGAGACTGGGAATCGAACCCTCGACCCTACCTACCATCCTACCTATCTACCTAACACGCTACCGATTACGCTACCGACTACTTATGAATTCTCTCTACTTGTATAATATATGAATGCTGGAGTGCCGAACAAATAATAGTAGTATAATAATGGTAGTAAAATAATAATAATAATAATAATAATAATAATAATAATAGTACATGCATTCGAATGAGCAATAAACCATGAAAGTTCGTTTTTTTATTTGCGAATTCCAATCCCCTGATCCCTCATAAGTTATGTAAACTTTATTCCAGAATACCTGAACCCTCATAACTTACGTTACCCTTCATAACTTAATTTCAGAGCTTCTAACCTCTCATAAATTATGTAAGCCCTCAAAACATGTTTGAAAGAGCTGTGACCTCTCATAAGTTAAGTGACCTCTCATAACTTAATTTGGGGGCCTCCGACCCCTAGTGTCATGTGAACTCTCAAAACTTCATTCCAAAATACCTGACCCCTCATAACTTACGCCATCCTTCATAACTTGATTTCGCGACCCCTGACCCCTCGTAGTAAAAATGTTTACAGTGTGTAACTTCTATGGTATATTGCCGCAATAGAACATATGTTACATTACTGTAATGTAACAAGGTTATATAGCAGTTATGTAACCTACATGTAACAAATGTTACATAACATGTTACTTGCACGTTATATAACAGCAACGTTACATAGGAATAACATTGTAACATTACATGTAACTTCCATGTTATATTGCCGCAATATAACATTTGCTACGTTACTGTAATGTAACAAATTTATATTGCCGCAATATAACATATGTTACATTGCTTTAATGTAACAAAGTTATATTGCAGTTATGTAACCTACATGTAACAAATGTTACATAACATTGTTACTTGCATGTTATATAACAGCAACGTTACATAGGGATAACATTGTAACATTACATGTAACTTCCATGTTACATTGCGGCAACATAACGTGTTCACTGGGAACTACTCATAAATGGATGGAATAAATAAATAATTCTGGATTCAAATGTCCATACAAAAAGTTATCCAGACGTTCTCATACTGGCTAGTTTACCATTTTCATTCATACGGACATTACGCACTACCAAAATACAAGTTTATACATAATTCACGAGGCCGTCCGTGAAAGAGCAAAGACGATGGAGTCAAAAAAGATGGTGTATAGAAGGTTAACAGGAATATCTTAATAATTGAACGCTTTCGATAATTATGTCGTAAGCTCACGTACATATAATAACAACAGTGGTGAATGATTTCTCTCTCAATCCATAGATTATTGGTGGTTGATAGTGCTTGCGGATAGAAAACGAGCTTGCTGCAAGAACTTTTCGAGGATAAATATCCTGATGAACGAAACGGAGACGAAGATAAGAGATAAGGTAAGATTCCCACTATAGAATTTAGGTAAGATTGGTCTTAAGAAAGTTCTTTACCTTCTCGGTGAGTCAAAGATAGATCACGCGTTTGACTAACGCAGTGCGGGTGAACGCTTGACAACGTGGCAACATTTCTCCAATACATATACCAACATACAAGTCACTTCGGTTATAATCGTGCAACTGAATATGGAAATGAATAACAGCCAAGAAAAAAACAATTTCTGGACGGGCAATCGAGTTAGCCAAAAAGTTTATCATAATAGGTTGCGGTTGCAAAAAGTCGGCAAAAATTTGCGAACAGTCTATGATTCCGCAACGGAAGTGATACATAATCTCAAAACAAACGGTAGCAAATGTGCCAGAATCGAAGGTCGTCGAGTTTTTCTCGTGAAAACTGTTGGAGAACAGCTTATTTGCATTTATTCATGAAAAAATAGTACATTTATAAAAAAAGTTATTTTTTTATGTCCCTATTTGCGTATTTAAACTGCAGGTTTAAAATGCGCGCCAATACCATATGTTGCGGCATTGCCACACGTCAGTTACGGGAGTATTTTACCAATTTCTCGCACTGTAAGTACCCGATTACTCAGAAGTTTTTTGATACGGTTTTATTAATTATTTATCTGTTAGGAAACGAAATTTCATTGAAAACGCGCTATTATTTATATTTCAATTTCGGCATTGAAACCCATTAGCACTGACGAGGGCCATGAGATGCCATGTTAGATGTTTGATATTTACCGAAATTCATTTACTATATAATTAAGGCCACGGCCATTGAATCTTCACGAAAATTGGTATTTGCGACTTTTACAAGATCAATAATAGGTGGACCGAGTTTCATCGAAATCTCACTGTTAATTCTCTTAGGTAGAGAATCCCCTTAAGGACGTTCGGTGTTTTCGCGTTCAGTGATTCCATGATAAAAATCCAATTTTTCAAATAGGATTGTTGAAAACTTCATACATGCAACTGCGAAGTTTGCACGAGATTTATCATATAGTTTCCGAGATATTAATTATTAAAGTCAGTGAATTGACCACCAGTCAGCGATGAAATCTCCTTATCCTCTTATAATCCTTTTTTTTTTATGCTTCTTGGAGTCAAGATCTGTGTAAAGAAAATTAACGGTTGTATTCTTTGAATCCTGGCGATCAAAAAGACATCTTGATTTAGAGAGTTAATCACAATGATCGTCAATCAATTTGGAGATATAGAGTCAAAAAAAGTTTAAAGTATTCGTAGGGCAAGACTCCCGGCCGGGATGTAACCACAACCATCTGGCTTGAAGTGTGGCAACGCTGCATACCCGCGAAAAATTGAATTTTGTATCGGACATTTTCTACCCGAGATAAAAATAAGGATGTGCGAAGCCGTACATTTTTTTTTTTCAATAACTAAGGGACTTTGATTTCTCTCCCAATATATATATTCGAGATGGATACACGTGCTGTAGAAATCTGCATGATAGCGCAGTAACCCAATTTAGCCATTAAAAATGCGACGATGCCAAACGTCGAAGATATGGCATACCACTGACGTTGAGTCGTATATTATTACGATTATATTGATATTGTAAAAATAAAAGAAATCAAAAAATATTTCTCGAAGAATATACCATATCCACTGATCTAAAATGTAGCGGTATTGCAGTAAAAGATAAACTCATAGCTGACTAGCATAGTCAGCTATGAGCTTCCGTAATTTTAATTTCTTCTTTCGATGGCAGGTTGCAAATTCCTGGTGCAATAACCGTAGAGGAGAAGAGAAAATATCCATGCAAGCTCTGTGAATATGGTGAATCTTTGGTGCTAGAAATGATGATGATTGCAATTTCTGCCCTAAAGCGAAGAAACTCGAAATAAAAATCTGCTTCTGGGACAACATTTAAATAGGATCGATGTGAACATGACATCGTGAGCGAGGGATTTGTTTAAAACCTCGTGGACCATCCTAGGGTTCAGATGGCAAAGAACTTTTGGGGAAAAAATTGAAACAAATTATCACACGTGCCGGGGTTTAACATAGAGAGACCGGCGGTTACATTCCTTCTTTATCGATTCGTTAATACAGTGATATCCGAAAAGTCACCATCGGCCATCACTTTTCCGTCCCCGTTCGACAACGTTAATTCTATTGTCGCGCCTACTTCAACGCAATTCATACGGTGAATCAATGGAGGGTGTGCATCTCGCAGTGGTTAATGTAACAAGACAATAAGCATACGCAACTACTATTTTTTTAATTAATGAAAAATAGTTAGTTTCAATTAATTTATAAAAATATAAATACAATATTGTTCGCTGAGTGTTTAATAAATTAATTTAGTGTGTTATTAAAAGTTTTATTAAACTGCGTCACCTTCGATTGTAGGCTAGACTAACGATGTAGAGTCGCTCGACCATAATAAGGTAGACGAATGGGAGCTCGAAAGTCGCGAGCTGTATTGTAGTGTAAGGATTTGTGATTATAGAGAAGGTTGAGTCCAAACGGATATCAAACGACGATGGAAAATTGAAAATTTGAGACGATCTTGTCGACATAAAGAACCGACACAAATTATAGAAAAATATATAATAGGTAAAGAAAAAAAAAGTTCCGGAGTAGCTACAAATTTTGTGATTGGAGGAAACAAAGAGTGAAAAAATTTCCGACTGGTCGATGTTTAGAGAAAATACAGGAATTGTTTGAATAGCGCGGACAAAAAAGGGTTGGCTATCGAGGAAAGAAGCAATAAAAGGCTTAACCTTCTCGTCGCCTCGAGAAATTCCAGCTGGCGAAATTTTGGACCTAGACTATAAAGGAAAAGTATGAAAATACGCCGTCGTGGTGAAGTTTCAAAGTAATAAAATATTTGAAAATAAGGTACCTGCTAAAAATAAGGCCTAGCTAAGGGAGATTTGTAATAAAATGAAAAATGTACAATTTAATCATTAAGTTTTAATGATAATCATTATTCAAGTACATTTTCTATAAAATATAAACGAAAAATGGTAATTTTCACCATAAACAAAAACGAAATTAATCATTCAAAAAAACCTTATCAGTAGGCCTTATTTTACTATAGGAGAATAATAAGGCCTACGGCTTTAACATGCTTAAATAATTAAGCTATACTTAATACATTTGGTATTTGTGATCAACTATCATATTAATGCCTCCCTGTAGCTTTATAAGAACATGAAATTCTTCTTTCCACTGCTCTGACAGCTGATACCAGGTCGTTTTCTGACCACAAGGCTGGTTTAGGAGGCATCGGGATCGAGTCACTGATACCAATCATCAATGAATAATAAATAAAATTAAGAGGAGGATACACTCCCCCATAATGTAAAAAACAATATAATAAAAAACAAAATTTCAACACGTTTTTCTTATGGTTAAATTTAGTAGGCCTTATTAACCGCCGACCACATATTTCAGAAAAACAACAAATAGCAAATATTTGGACCATCATACGTTATTTATATTGTTAAGATCATCGAAGTAGATATTCATGAATTAAAAGGCTACGATTTTAGATCGTTAAGTGTAATATTATCAAAAATACTCACGATTTACGTGGACCGTTTTTTTAGTATTCGTGCTGCACGGCCGCGTCATATGATAGATGATGATGCAACACTAGAGACGGAGAACGGGGTATCGCGCTTCCGCGAACTTGAAGCGATATTTTTATCCATTATGCTTTAGTCAGTGTGGCTTTGCGCGAAAGCGGTCATTGTAAATATGATTTTTGTCGACTAGGCCTTATTACCCGACAGGCCTTGTAAATTGTCTCAAAGTACGAGAAAGAACCAATAATTTCACTTTTGGAAATTCCGATCAGGAATTTTTTGCGAAAGTAAATACAATAAACTGCTTTAAAAAAACCGTAATTTTTTTTCGATCTCCTATTTCATGAAAGTTATAATACAATATTGAGCTTCGTGAAAGGAAACCGCCGTGCGATTTTTTGAAGCGGTGACGCATTGAGTTTTTGTGTTTGCCATTTGATTAACACGTAACAAATCCAATTCTAACGGTTGAAGGGAGGGAAAAATGTTGCTATACAACGGATGGTGCTCTATATGATAGCGTTTGACAACTTATATGTTTTCCTCGAATCAGCGAGTCGTAGAAAATTTTTAACGTCGTAGGAAAAGGTTCTATTACAATTTTTAATAATTTCATTTTCCCGATAAATACACACATTAGGTTCGGTTAAATTGAATAAATTAAATGTTTTTCATATATTTAACAGATATTATTCAACATTCAACTGTGGCCCAGTCGAGGAAACTGGGCGTTTATCCGGGGTACCCATTTTTCGAACATGTGAAAAACCTCGTTCTGCGCAATATTAAATATCTCGAAGGATCGTGCGTTTAAAAATTTTCTACGATGCACTGATTCAAAGAAAACATATAAGTTATCAAATGCTGCAATACAGAGTTTCGTCCATTGTATACAAAAATTATTATCTTCCTTGAACAGTTAGAATTGAATTTTTTATGTGCTAATCCAATGGCGAATACAAAAACTCAATGCTTCGACGTTAAAAAAATCGCACGACGATTTTCTTTTACGAGGTTCATTATGATGTTATATACTATGGTTTCATGAATATGAATTGGAAGATGGAAATAAGAAATAAAGTTTTTTTTCGAGGCAGTCTAGTATAAAATGATAAAAATAAAAGAGCAGCTGGTTGTAGCTTTTGACAAGTAGCGCGATGATTGAAAAATCCGAGGGTTTCTTTCGTTCTCAAATACAATTTAAAAAAATGAGAACACTTAGGAATAACGACAATAAAATGTCAAAATGTAAAAATAGTTCGTCGCCTCGTATCTATCTTGCAAAATTTTCCGGATCGGTCAATCACTGCTATAAGTCCAGCGAGATCAACAGTCTATACTCATCTTGTATATACCGTATTGAAGACGGCACTCACGGTCATGCGGAAAGCGTGATTTAATTTCCCGACAAAGTGTCTTTCTTGTTCTCGCACGCAGTTATTTTCAGGTTGCGAAGTGGTATAATCTGTTATATAAACGTTCGAAGCAGCTTAAAAAGAGAGGACGGAAAAACTTCGCGGTGATATATATAAGCGTATCAAGAGAAGCGGAGAAACACGAAATTCTCGCATTGCTGCGCTCGCCAGCAAACCAAGAAAATAATGAGAGAAAGAGTAACACGAGAGGAACTTTAATGCGGCTTCTTTAATTGTATCTCAGTTAAATTGCCAAGTCTATTAACTAATATGCAAAAACACAGAATGGAAAGTTTCATCCTGGCACGGTATTATGGTCGTGAATACTTTGCCATAATCTTACGGTCCACATAGCCGTACCGATGTACCGATGTATACATTCGTAGCAAACGGAAGAGCGAATAGGTTGAAATGCGGTAAAGTAAAATAAAAGGAATTCTTCAGAAGTGCGAAAATAAGAGAAAGAGATTACGAAGAATGCAGAAAAAAACGCAATAAATGAGGCTGGTGGAATGAGGTGGAGAAAATAAGGAAGGAAATGCTCGTGAAGAGTCTGGGTGAAGATAGTGGAAGGTTACGGCTTCCGTAGCCTTCTTCTTCTGGATTTTCTTTATTTTTTTTGTTAAATCCCCGTAGTGTCTTTTCCTCGCTCATTTTCATCTTGGTCCCTCCAAGAGTTCAACACTCGGGCACAGTATTCCGGCGCGATGAATGTCATGGACCCTGCGCTCACCACATACCAACGGCTACCTCATGTCTCTGAAATGCATTTTGTCGTTTCAACAGAACGCGCACTAGCGAAGCTAGATGTATAGAGCGACCAGAGCCGGCTCTGGTCAAAACGTACACCTAACACCAAGCCGAGATGGAAAAGGTGTATGGAGAAGCAGAGCTGGTGGGTTTCTGATCTCTCGAACCCGTACAGGAACAACACATACAGATTCATACGGAGATACTTGACGACATGAGGCCGCGTTGAGTTTAATGGGAGCAAGGCCAAGGGTTATTCCTCCCCGATAGTCCCTCGGGTGCTTGGCTTCTCACTGCACCGAGAGAAGTAGCATATACCTCGCCTACGGGCATTAATATAGGTACATTTGTGCGAGCGTGTGGGGCACAGAAACATGAAAATCACGAGAGTTTCTATCCGCATGAGCTTCTGGCGAAGAACAGCAACGGCAGCAGCAGGTCATACTTCACGCTCCTTTATCGTGAATTATGAGAGGTTCTTTCTTTTTTTTACTCTCTCTTAGAGCACGAGAGCGCCACGCAAAGCGTAATAACGTTCCTGCGCACTGGTGAGCCTGAATATTATTGCTTTTTTTTCTTTCACTCACGAAGACCCAGCGAGGTACACGTGCGTGAGTTTCCAGGTCAACGTTTTATTACGAAAAAGAAGAAGAATTCCTAGGAGTGATAACGTTCGGTTAAGACGGGAGGTAAAATACGGATAGTTTACGGAATTCAATTTAATCTTAATTCCTCAAGAATCTGGATTATTGCTAATTTTACGGATTTCAAAATCCCTTGACTTTTTCAGGTTTTTCAAGTAGGTTTCTTCAAGACTTTAATATTGAAGTGGTCAAACAAGCTTCATTATTATCAGCGGATCATCGGTGTTGAATTTGGTGGAAATACATGGAAACGTTTCTATTTTATGAGATTCTTTGAATTTGATCAAAAATGATTATTTCATTTTGAATATCAGTTCTCGTATCGATTCTCCAGCTGAAAATTTAATAATTATAGTGGATTCAGGTAATAACGGAAGAATATACATTATACACTAAATAAGGTGCATGGAGGTGTTTCCAATTTTTTTCCATTCGTTGTGCCTGATGGAAGATGTGGATCGATCGAACGTTGAAAGAAAATGTCTGAGGACTTTTACGATACCCGAGGTGGGTGAAGACTCAAAAATATAAAAAAAACTCTTTCCTTCGTTATTTAAGGGAAGGCTAAAGACCTCTTTCGATCTCACACGATCCCTATAGTCTATCTCTCTCACATTTACAAGAGCGGCAAAGTGAGGGTGGGGAGGTTTAGCCTCACCTTAAGCGAAGGTTATTATCGAGAGCCATGAAAAATGCATGAACTTTGGGAATTTTTTAAAATATAAAATAAATACTTTTCGAAATGCGCTTAAACGTATTTTAACGTACTTTAACGTGCGCTTAAACGTATTTTAACGTGAAAGCTCAAAAATTGGAAGATTTTTGGAAATTTTTTGCAATAAAAGTACTCGATGAAATCTTTTGGAAAATGGAGAATATATTTCGCCATATTCGACACGTATGTCACATTTTTTCCACTCAAAAATACCAATGCATAACCGGTTTATGCGCTGTCTTTGGAAGCGCAAAAAAAACTCCTCCACTGCGGCCATGATTCCGGGGGATTGAGTAGCTGAAAGTGAAAAATAAAAAAATGTCGTCAAACTAGAAGGTATTTCCTGTACACTGAATTAGGATTTTCGAAAAATATCAAAAACTAAGCAAGTGGGGTGGTTACGAAAAAACAAGGCTGTTTTCTTGCTTAAAAAATTGTGGTATTTTCAATGCCAAATCGTCAATTTTTATTTTAAAAAAATATATCCTAGTTCATCGTACAGTAAATATATTCAAGAGTACTCAGTTCAAATTCCAAGTCAATCGGATAATTGCTCTTTGAGTTACAATGTCGGGAAATTTGAAAAATGTAATTTCAAGAAAAACGCGTTTAAAGATTTAACTATCGGTTTCATACCTGCGAGCGGTTGCTCTTCAGAAGGCTGCCATTCGGAGAGTATTAGAGATACGGCCTTGAAATTTTTACAGAATATTCTTGAAACTATAAACTGTCCAATAAGGCAAAAATAAAAAAAATGATTTTTTGAAAATTTTACACTGGTATGGCCCCTTAACGTATTTCAACGTATTTTATTATTCTATCCATGAAGAGTTAATTCCAATTTTGTTTGTAAAAAAAGATTCAAAATCGCGGCGTCAGCTCCCGTCAACTAAAGCCGTGCACGGCGTGTTTTGGTCTGCGTGGGATGCTCCACAGCTCTGCCAGTTCATCCAAAACAAAAACAAGTTAAAAATGATTTCAAAAAACCTTTGAAAAATGAAATCCCAGCCGTTTGAAAAAAAAAACCCAATTTTTGGACCTTGTTTTTGTTTTCAACGGACGAAAAAACTAGTGCTAAATCAATTTTTGACAAAAATCGACAAAAATCGCTTCCGGATGGCCCAGTCAATTGAATTTCCTTTCAATTGCACAGAGATTCATGCGAATCGGTTCATCCGTTAAAGCTGTAGAGCGCCCCGCACGCTGAAAAATTTTACAGTACCTCCTCGATATAAAAGCGCCCCCCCCCCGTTCCGTTTGAGCGAGATTTATTGCTTCGCCACTCTGTCTATATACCCCGTACAAGCTCTTATATCGAGTTCTGGTGATTAAGCGATTCTCGAACTCTGCAGGTACTAGTGGGGAAACGCTTCGGGGACGAATTCCTCGGAATACACTTCCCGCAACCCCTCTAGAGCGCTTTTATAGAGAGGAGGTAATGTATTTCCAGAAAAACGCATTTAAGTTTAACATTATCAAAAATCTTTGACAACTTACTTTAGATAAGAAAACATCCTTTCACCCACGTGTTCTAAATACTTGAAGGATACAAAGTGTGAAAAAAAATACAAATAGAATTTTTCATCGTCACAAACGGTAATCAAGTTAATCATTTTTTTTGTTGAGGCATAGTTTTTCCAATGCAGCATATGTGATGTGCGGGAAAATTTTGCATTACCCTAGCCCTCAACGTTTCTGCTAAGGGTAGTACATATGACATTTAATGGACAACCCTCGATCGGAACTTGTGTTGGGACATAAATACATCATACTGTTGCGAATAATAGCTCTGAAGCTAAAACGCCTACAGAAACGCCACGAGCGTTTATCGATCAATGACGGGCTGGGCGCGATCGCAATTTGCACAGCTCAAGAAGTGTATCGATATGCACATCACTCCGATGACTCTTTGCATTTATCCTACCTCTCGACGTCATTGGAGTATCCATTGAAAATTGATTGAAAAAAACTGTTGGAACGCAACAGGATGGAGTACAGCCAATATAGGTACGAAATAATAAAAGTACTAAAAAAAAGTGACACCAAAAAAGCATACTTGTATTACTGCGCCGGGTGCAAGGATCGTAGAGTCGATTGAAGTGGATTATGCCACATGACATTTGCCGTACCGCGCACATGTCCGATTGCGAGAGATTTTTCGAACCTTCGCTCGCTGATACGTCAACGATTAATCATTCCGGAGAGCTTTTTTTCACTCTCGGGTTTATTCGTTATCGGGGTGGGTGTGGGATAGCACAACTATGGAGCTCGATGTAGGATACATTCGTTCGTACAGCAGGCCAACCCTCTATACCTGCGCGTACTAATGAATGCGAACACAGGCAGTGAAATAGATGATAGCCAGTTCTCTGCTTATTCAGCCAGTTTCCAAATCTTCTCTGTTTGATCATTCTTTTTTTTCCTCTCTTTGTTCTTCACTCGAGCGTAGGTGGCTTAATTTTCGCCGAGAGTCCGAGTCGATAAATGCTAGTGACCTCTCGAAAAACTTGATGGTATTGGTGGATGAAGGGTCATACACAGAGACACGGACGGTGAAAGCTTTTATATAGTCGGTACAGCTTTCTGTCTCGTGTGCGCACTCACACACACATACACATACGCCGATACTCGCGGGATTCTCTTTGCCGAGCACATGCAGTGCTACAATGTACGTGAATTCTTGTTAGGAATTTCGTTGGTTTCGTGGTGGAGGGCGCAGAGGCCATTCTCAGCGAAAAGTCTACGTATATGTATGATGATGAACGAAAGTGTGTTTTTCGATTTTCGCAGTCGGGCAAGAGATTCCGCTACCGAGAACTAACTTGTATGTGCGACTGTATGTATATGTGAATACGTTTATGTACGTTTATCCAGGACTATGAGTGCTGCATGACTCGTTCATGCTGACCAGCCGGGCACGCACCGGTACTTTTTGGATCTGGACAAAGAATGCGAGTTCCCATTATACCAGCGATACTTACTGCTCGCTGCTCTCTAGAGTGGATTGTATTGTATATACCGGTAAGCTTTTCGCGCAATTTTCACGAGATAAGATACGGTCGAGGGGTGTTACAGGTTACACGATCACCCGAGGAAAAACGACACACACAGATGGAAAAAGTTTCAATGGGGATAAGGGATTTCTTGCATGAAACAAACCAAGCTGCGGCATGATGATGATTCGCGTGGTTTTTAAATTACACTCCAAGACTGTGGCAAATTTTCATTCTGAATTGTTAGAACGTGAAATGATAATCGTCAAAAAGATGAGATTAATGATTAGGTCTGTGAAGAACAGACTCCGCCTCTCCGACATGTATATCTAAACTTATGTACACTTGATTACTCCTATATGTATATGGGGCGCTCCACACCAAACCGGACACCATTAAGCTTTTGCATCTCCGATTTGTATATACCGGTAAGCTTTTCGCGCAATTTTCACGAGATAAGATACGGTCGAGGGGTGTTACAGGTTACACGATCACCCGAGGAAAAACGACACACACAGATGGAAAAAGTTTCAATGGGGATAAGGGATTTCTTGCATGAAACAAACCAAGCTGCGGCATGATGATGATTCGCGTGGTTTTTAAATTACACTCCAAGACTGTGGCAAATTTTCATTCTGAATTGTTAGAACGTGAAATGATAATCGTCAAAAAGATGAGATTAATGATTAGGTCTGTGAAGAACAGACTCCGCCTCTCCGACATGTATATCTAAACTTATGTACACTTGATTACTCCTATATGTATATGGGGCGCTCCACACCAAACCGGACACCATTAAGCTTTTGCATCTCCGATTTTTTTCAAAATGTTTTACGTTTTAGTATTGGTTGAACGAGGTCTTTATGATTTTTTTCAATTGTTCTTGTCGAGCCGATGTGTGGAATTGATCGTGATTTTTTTTCGTTTTGATGAACATCTCAAGGGCTATATCGATGGGAAATTGTCGGCTGACCAGGAATTTGCAATAAAAAAATCAAATTTCCTCGAGAGTTAGTCGAAAAGACTGTTTTTATGGAATTTATGGCGCAGATCGAGGAAATTAGAGGTCGGCCAGGGCGACATAAAACGACGTTGTCTTCAGTATATCGTCAAGCTATATGTCGATCTATGCTTGCCACAAAAACTAAGACTTTTATTTTCATTCGATTTTTTTAAATTTTCAAGGCCCCAAAATCGTTTTTTGCACTTTTACGCATGACCCGTAAAGAATTCATCCGTCGAAAATAACTTATTCGTGTTCCCCGGGAAATTTCCGACCCAGAACACCTGCTATAAACCTCTAAATGATGAAAATAAAATTGGACTGTCTGACGGATCACGAATCAGCCGATTTGGCGAATGGACAAGCGACAGATGGATGGAAATGACCGAGATTTTTTTTCGTTTTTATGAACATCTTGAGGGCTATATCGATGGAAAATCGTCCGCTATACAGGAATTTGCAAACAAAAATCAAATTTCATTTTCTTTCGATTTTTTTAAATTTTCAAGTCCCGAAAGTTATTTTTCGCACCTTTAAGCATGATATGTGAGGAATTTTATCATCGCAAATAGCATATTCGTGTTGTTTGGGAAATTTCCGATCCATATACACGCTACGAAACCTGGAATAAAGAAAAAAAATTGACGGTCAGCCGGAGTGAAGGGTCAGCTTTGCAAATGGACAGGCTTCATGGCGCCGAAAAATCATGTTTTCTCTATTCATTTTTATTCTCATCTCAGAGGCTATATCGATGGAAAATTGATTGCTGATCACGAATATGCATGAATAAATGAGAACATCCTACGGAAAATAAGCGAAAAAACTTTTTATGCATTTGGAGATTCAGAATGGAGAAATGAAAGGTCAAAGAGAGCGAATAAAACGGCAATAACTTTAATATATCGTCCAGATACACGCTCAATCATGTTTACAACAAAAACAACGAGATTTTCATTTTCATTTGATTTTTTAAATTTTTAAGCCTCCCAAAAAGATTTATCGCACTTTTAATCATGATCCGTGAGGAAATTTACTATTGCAAACAGCATATTCGTGTTGCCTGGGAAATTTCCGATCCGATACCCTGATTTTGAACCTCTTAATGACAAAAAAAAATTGACGTTTAGCCGGGATCAATGATCAGCCAAAGTGGCTTTGCAAATTGACAGGCTTCATGGCTCCGAAAGACGATTTTTTTTTCTATACAATTTAATTCACATCTTAGGTACTATATAGATAAAAAATCGACCGCTGACCACGAAAATGAATGAATTAAAAAGCAATATTCACGAGAAAAAGGTGAAAACACTGTGCTTATACATCTAGAGGTTCAGGATAGGTAAGTGAGAAGTCGGAGGGAACAAAATAAAATGGTATTGTTTTTATTATATCGTCAACGTAGATGCAAAATTATGTTATGAACGAAAGGGACGAGATATATTTTTTAATCGATTATTCAAATTTTCAAGCCTCCAGAAAAAGTTCTTCGCACTTTCAAGCGTGATCCGGGTAAAATGTTATCATCGCAAACAGCATATTGGTGTTGCCCGAGAAATTTTCGATTCAAAGTAATGGTTCCTCTCAATGGCACAACAAATATTGACCTTCAGCCGGGATCGAGGATCAGCCAAAGTGGCTTTGCAAATGTACAAGCTTCATGGCCCCGAAAATTTTTTTTTTTTTAAATTGATTTTTATTCGCATCGCAAGGGCTATATCAAGGGAAATAGACCGCTGATCACGAATATGCATGAATGAAGAAGGAATTCCTACGAGAAATATGCAAAAACATTATTTTTATGCATTTTGAGGTTCAGAATAAGAGAATAAGAAGTCAGAGAGAGTGAAATAAATTGGCGTTTCCTTCAGTATATCGTCAAGATACATGCTGAATTATGTTTAGAATGAAATTACGAGATTTTCCTTCTTTCATCGATTTATCAAGTTTTCCAGCATTTGAAGGATCAGAATGAGAAAATAAGAAGTGAGAGAGAGAAAAATAAAACAGCATTGTATTCAGTATATGATGATATACTGAAGGTACAAGATACAAACTGAATCATGTCCACAACGAAAACGGAAAAACTTTTTTTCCCCGATTTTTCAGATTTTCTTACCTCCCAAAAAGGTTTTTGACACTTCTGAGCATGATCCGTGAGGAATTTTGCGGTCGCAAATAGCCCACTTGTGATACCCGGGAATTTTTCGATCTATGATGCTGGTTTTGAACCTCGGAATAACGAAAAAAAAAACTTGACCTTTAGCAGGGGCCAAGGATCAGCCGAAGTGGCGTTGAAAATGTACAGGGTCTACAGGCTTTATGGAGCCGGAAAATCATTTTTTTTTAATTAGGCGAAAATACTGTTTTTATGCATTTTGCGGCACAGAATAAAAAAATTAGAAGTCAGAAAGAGAGAAATTAAACGGCATTCAGTATTTCGTTAAGATACAAGTCGAATTATGTCTGCAACGAAAACGAGAAGGCAAAGCAACTATCGCGAATAACATATTTTTTTTTCTTAGGTAATGCGAACCCTCTGTTACTCAAGTATAAAAGATTGTTGGCTGAAGCGCTGCAGCGCTGATGGTAAAACAGCCGCTGACACATTGTCATCGTTTTATTCGTGCTGTGATTGGTCGGTTGGGCTGACTAGAGCGCGACTTCACAGCTCGCGTGAGAGCGACTTCACACATCGCGAGTCTCGGAAGAGTTTGACAGTTGATTGCGGGGTTTTATGTCTGACACATTAGCCAGAGAAATCGGTTAGTTACACATTACGCGTAATACGGATAAAATATCTGTATCACTTGAAACGAGTCAATGAGATAATTTCAAGAGAAACACGGATGTTTAATTTCCCGTGTAATGGTTGTTTGTGTGCGAATTCATACATTGCGAGTCGCGTAATGTTTTGACAGTCGATGCGCTTATACGTCGTGTTCATCGACGAAATCGCGAAAACACTTGGAAAGGAAAGGACGTTCGTTACGACGAACCCTCTGAGTCGGGGAAGGATCATGGCGATCACAATTCGTAAAATCAAAGCCGCAGGTTTGACGAGCCGCAGGTTCGTTACGACGAACCCTCTGAGTTTGAATTTTTTTTTCAATATTTTTTATCAAAAGTACGTTTAAAAACAAACATTTTGAAAAAAAACGTCCCATTTGGCCCATTTTTCGCAAAGTTGTGGGCGTTTGAAAAAAAAATTATCCTAATTTTGGAAAAATCGATATCTTGAAAACGGCTCGACAAAAAAATTGAAAAAAATCATGAAGACCTCTTTCAACCAATATAAAAACAAAAAATTCTAAAAAAATCGGAGATACAAAAGCTAAATGGTGTCCGATTTGGTGTGGAACGCCCCATATACACTACCGGCGGAAAGTTTCCGGATAAAACTTCAAAAAAGGTCTCGAACGTTTCTTGATGCCATTTCGCCGGAAGTCAACGTAATCTAATTCAACGAGCGGCATTTTAAAGGGGACGAATTCGGCTTCATTTCCTATATTTTTAGTTATTTTTACAGTTTGTTTTTCGATTTAGACTCAATTTTAAAAATAACTTTTTTCGTCTTTTTCCCCCCCTCTTCCGGTGCCCGCATTTTCCAGAGGATTTTTTTATAAATATTTTTAGGATCAGATTCATAAAAGGGAAAGTTTGAGCTTCAATTTGCTTTTTTTTAAAACTTTGAGCGATGTTTTTTCCTAGAGTTATGGCGTTTTTTGTGAAAAAAGAGGAACATGGAAAAATCCCGTATAACACGGAAACAAAGAGGATTCTTGAAAAACTTCAAGATAGCAAAAAGTTTGATCTACTTTTGTTAAATTCAGAGGAATTTTTTCAGATTTTTTTTCCAAAATTTTTTTTCCCCATTTTCTGGGTCTGGGTTTTCTCAGATCACTCAATTACTATAACTCAAGAACTATGGGATTATTGATAAGACTTCATGAAGGGAAAATACTTCATTTTACCATTGTCAACACAATAGATTTGAAAAAAAAAAATTTCCCAAGTTTTTTTTTCAATCATCCAAGTTCCTACATAAAATAGGAGGAAAAAATTTTCGAAAAATTTTTTTTTAAAAATGCCAATATTTTGAAAATGGTAAAAAAAACTATTTTCTCATCTTAAAATTTTATCGATAATCTCATAGTTCTCGAGTTATGAAAATTGAATGACCTGAGCTCCACCCCAGAAAATGAGAAAAAAAAAATTTGTTTAAGAATCTGAAAAAATTCTTCTGAACTCAAGAAAGACAGACGCAACTTTTTGCTATCTTGAAATTTTCTATGAATTCTCTTTGTTTTCGTGTTATACGGGATTTTCCAAATTTCCTCTTTTTTTTCACAAAAAACCCAATAACTTTGGAAAACATAAATCGCTCAAAGTTTTTAAAAAAAGCAAATTGAAGCTCAAACTTTCCTCTTTATGAATCCGATCCTAAAAATATTCAAACAAAATTTTCTCTCGAAAATGCGGGCACCTGAAGAGAGGGGAAAAAAGACGAAAAAAAGTTGTTTACAAAATTAAGTTCAAAACGAAAAACAAACTGTTGAAAAAAATTAAAATACAGGAAATAAAGCTGAATTCGTCCCCTTTAAGATTCCGCTTGTTGAATTAGATTACGTTGACTTCCGGCGAAATGGCATCAAGAAACGTTCGAGACCTTTTTTGAAGTTTTGTCCGGAAACTTTCCGCCGGTAGCGTATTATGAGGTATTCTCGGTCAACTGGACACCCTTTTAGGCTGACCTCTTTCGAAATGCTTGAAACTTGAGTATGTTTTAGTGTTGCCTGAAGGTATATTGTACACCAATTTTCAGGTCTCTAACTATAATACTTTTCGTGTATTCAGCCCTTTGGAGCCTAGGCACGGCGCGAAATGAAATCGAAAAAATTCTTTTCCAATAGCTATCGTTCAAAAAATTTCTGCGCTTTTCGAAAAAAATGTCAGCGATTTCGAAAAAAAAACGAATTCATTCAAATTTCAGCCAAAAACTGAAAAAATTGATTCACAAAAAAGAGGGAAATTTAATTCAGAGGAACAATTTTTTAAATGTTTTGTATATATCTGAGAAGTCACGATATAAATTTCAAGCTTTAACGCGCATCTGTTTGCTAATCCCAACTCTTTTTGTAGGATAAAAATTCTTAAATATCGTTGTTTTTCATATTCAACAGTTCTCTGATATCCCACACGGAACATTAGGGCCATGGGACGTCCAATATCCATACATGGTGGATGAATGCTCCGTCCCAGGGACGTCTATGAGTATCCCTATCACTGCTAAAAGAAGTGCGAAACGGCACCTGTTCTATGTACTGGGAACATCCCTTAAACGTACCTTAAGACGGTTTTTAGACGGACTAGACCCCAAAAAATGACGTCTGATTTACGTATTGAAGACGAATAAACCAGTGATAATCGTTATTAACTACACATTATTAATTAATTATAAACTTTGTTACTGATTATATAATATTCGGGGCCTACGAGATATCCATATTTTACAGAAAAAAAATAGTTTTCGATTTTTCACACTGCGGTCACCCATCCAAGTATTGGATTCAAGGGGTGCTGCTTAACTTTTCTAATCTCCTACCTACCTACCTACCTACCTACCTACACTAACTTGACTTATGAGAAACTTATGCATGTAAAAACCTTATACGATTTAGTTTGCTGATATACTTATATATCTTTGTCTCACAGGCCTTGAATAATGTATAATCGTAATGAAATTTATAATTAATGGATAATGTGTAATCAATAGCGTTTAAATTAAGGGACGTATAATAGATGATCATTAGATATCTTTTGCACTATTGGCATTCGTCTTAAATACGTACATTAAATGTCACTTTATGTGGTCTATAGGTACCTCTAAAAAATATCTAAGGGTACGTATACGAAACGTTTTCAGCACATAGAATCGCTGCCGTTTCGCATCTCCGATAGTGGTTTAAGGAATGTCCCATGGACTTCCCCGGAATGAAATTTTCATCCAACTTAAATGATTATTGGACGTCCCCTGGCTGTTAAGTTACGCGCGGAATATATTTATAGCTCCAAAAATATGTGTCGTGGACGTCGAATAAACTTCCGCGTTATCCTTCGATAGACGTAATTCGTACGTACATACGACGGTCAATCGGCGTACCCATATCACAGCTGCCCGAAATACTTAAATGTACATCTAAAGGACGAACGCTTTTGATTGGATAACACGCGATGGATCACACAGGACGTATATTGTATGTTCACACACGTACTATTTCTTAAGCTACAAATATACACAACACGGCCATCTATGGTATGCCCATAGGTAGACATTCAATAGCTCTTAATTCAGTATAGTAATTGGACATCTATTGGACGTTCCAGGTTCACGTCTATATGAAATCCTACATGGAACATCCGATAGACGTTCAATTGACGTCCTCCGAATGTGATTTTCGTTTACGAACCTGGAACGTCCAAAGGATGTTCAATTACTATCCTAAATTAAAAGCTATTTAATGTCTACCTATGGACATACCATGGATGGCCGTGTTGTGTATATTTGTAGCTCAAGAAATAGTACGTGTCGTGGACATACAATATACGTCCTGTGTGATCCATTGCATTTTGTCCAATCAAAAGTATACCATGGATGTTCAATGGATGTCCGCATTACATCCATCGTGGATGTAGACGTGTTAAGGATCTATGGATCATAGATGGACGTCCCATGGACACTCGGTTCCGTGTGGGATATTATATACAGTGTTTTTAACGAATTTTGAATTAGATAAATTTATGAAATTAATCAAGTTAAAATAATTAAATTAGTCAATTTATTAATTTGTTAAGTTGAATTTATTAAATCAAATTTATTAAATTTTGAATTTAATAAATTTATTTAATTCAAAATTCGACAAATACCGTTCCAGCATAAATTATGGTACTTCTGATGGTAAGTTATGGTACTTCTGAAACCCCGAAAATTCATAGTACCCTGATCAAAAAAATATGATAACTGAAACTACAACAATCATTACTTCCATTGAATAAATAATTGCCGAACTTTTATTCTATATTATGATTGTTATAGATATGGTCACCATAATTGGAGTTAGGGTTGGAATCAAATGTGGAAGTTTTTAAAACTGCTATAATTATAGTTAACAATTTTTTTCAGTGCGGTGAAGGTTCGTTTTTCAACAGAGAATGATATCCGTTTGAAAAAATCGGTAAAAAAAACTATGAGTACACTGAGAGTACTCATTAAATAAAAATTTATGTGAAAACATATTTAGCATGAGAGAGTTTTAATATCAATATTTTAATATTGGATTCCAACAAATGGTAACTTAGATATAACACATAAATTTTATGTTCAAAATAATATATAAATTTTGAGCCTTTATTTTGCTTTCTCATAACGAAAGCTGCGCATACCGACATTTTCGATTCAGTAGGTTGAAAATGTTCCAAATTCTACAAATAGACTCGCTATTTCTTGATCTATTATATTTTTTTCCGAAATTTCAAAACAATTGTGAATTCAGCGGGAATTTTAATTTTTTGAAAATTGTTTGTGAGTGCTCGAACTTTGCTGATTTTCCACCTACTACGTTGATTTCTTTTTGCATCAATACATTCTATGACCGGGAAAAACAAAATCTAATTTTGGAAATTTTTTTCGAAGGGCCGTAACGATGCTAACTCGCTAACGATGTTTTCACATCAAAAACTATATATTTATGGATCAAAGATAATCAAGCACTAAAATCAAATGAATGCAGATAGTGTACACATAATTTACAAGTAAAAGGACATGTAACAATCTTGAATGAGTTTAGACTTGAGCTCGAACGTCAAAGACTACGCATCACAAAAGGGGTTGATGCAAGGGGGCCGCTTTATCGTGTGTCGTCCAAGCGTATACGATAGTGCAAGAATCTCTTTTTACCACACTGCGAGACAAAGAAAGAAAGAGAGGGAGGGAAAGAGAAAGAGAGAGATGCGAAAGAGAAGAATGCTGGGGAGCGGGTAGACGAAGAGTCATTCAAGAGGACCTAATTATGGCGAGACCCGAGAGCTCTTCTCTCGTCTCGGGCTTTAAGGGTTGAAACTTTACGAGATCCCGTCAGGGGACTCGACATAATGGAATTGTTGGATTAACGGACTCGCACTTGTACGGCCACCTTCCACCTTATAGTCTATGAACTCCTCCATATATTTATACACATACTGTTCTGTAGGTCGTATACGTAGTTGCTGATGAAAGAGTCTCCTATTTCTTCGTGACCGCGCTCGCGCTAGACGACACGAAGTGGTAGACACGCGACCCCAGACGACCAACCGCAATTTGCACACGTGATTGTCGCGTATAGTGGTAAAAACAACCAGATCTTGACATCGATTTTTGATTAGTTGGAAGCAAAATAGAGTTTATGGACAAAAAAACTGTTTACTCAACCCGTCATTGTGAAACAGTAAAACTAAATGAAATCGTTACATGATAAACTATAAGTCACAATGTGCAGCTTTAAAAAGAATGAGCATTCATCCGAGCCAATTGTACGAGGAAGAAACAAGATCATATTTCTAGTAAATCATTACAATTTTGGTGAAAATAGCGGGATTGTTTTCAATTTCTATTGAAATCATTATTTCACTGATTAATCCCAATGATTTTCTCAAAATGAATACGAACTTTTACCAAAAACATTTTTCTAAACCCTGCATGCCAAGTTTTTTAGTTTGATAGTTTTTTAGTTTTTTAGTTTAGTAGGATTTCCACGAGGCAAGATAGAAAATTATGATACCTACTCATATGGTGATAACACAGATTATTATCACTTTTATATTTTATTGTCAAGTACAGTAGATGATCAGATAACTTGACCACTCGCATAACTTAATTCGTTACCATGGCAACAAATTTGCAAATCTTCACTCCCCCTATGACCGTTTCTCCCCACTTCAAACCTTCAACCGACCGCGAAATATCTATGAGCATGCGTATTGCTAAAATGTGTAGTGCGCATGCGCGTAGACACGTGAGTCGGAGAATGAGGGGAAAGTTGAGTTATGTGAAAGTTTCCTGTCCCATCGAGTTAAATTATCTAATCGTCTACTGTAGTTTGCTCACGATTACTGACGCATTATGAGCAATTATCGTTGTGCGATTTTTGAATTTAACCGCAATTAGAGCATCGCTCTTTATATAGTCAATTGGAATCTCGAATATTCTAATACACTTGCTCAATCGTCACGTGCATCTACAACAATCACCGTAAATCCAGGCTTGGCCGCATTTCTGCGTTCGTCGTGGATGTCATCGACATTCAATAGTTAAGATGAGTATTCGATATTGAAACGATTGACCGTTAAGAGAGGAGAATAAAAAATAATTCGATATGAAAATAAAATAACGTTACATATATTACACCGAGAAAATTTATGACAAAGAAGTAGCAGCGATATTTATGATTATTGCAACCATTAAGTGCAGTGATGCTACTATGATTTATCAAATTCAGACATAACGAAAGGTCAATAAAAGATTCTCGACTATTCCAGAAGTAATTATAATATCATTGTTCGTTTATTTAAATATAAAACTTTCACAAGATTTTTCTCAGTGGACTTTTCTCATAGTTTCTCACTAGTTTACTCGGCTGTTACCTCTTGCGTTATTCTCATGGTTGCCCACTAGTGCACTTGATCAATTGTTTTCTTTTTTATTTCCTTGTTCATTCACTCCTTCGTTAAACGGTGAGGGCGGCTAGACTCGGTTTTTCCTCGCCGAGCGTATTGGTTCCCTGCCAACCCTGCACGCCAAGTTTTTTAGTTTGGCATGGATTTAAATAATTTACGTACGCCAAATTTTTGGCTTGGTTTGTGTGATTTATGATCGTTTATTAAAATTTCAGATTTCAAATTTTTAGGATTTCCTTCGAATTTTGAATTTTTGGGATTTTTTTGGATTCGAATTTTTGGGATTTAATACTTGGCGTCCTTTTTTTACTTCTCAGAAGTATTTTGTGATTGATTTCGCTCCTTTTTGAAACTTTATTAATGCTATATATACCCAGATATATATATATAGCATTATCCATATATACATACATACAGCACATCTATGAATATATAGCATAAAATCAAGGTTAGATTTTGGTTTAGCCTGAAATTGAAGTTACATTTTGATATAACCTAAAGCTCAAGTGAGATTTTGATTTATTAGCTATATATGATGCTATATATTCATAGATGTGCTATATATATATAGATAATGCTATATATATACATAGATGATCCACATGTATAGAAAAACCTTAATATAATTCTATACATGCGGATATGCTGCATATATGTAGATAATGCTAGTATATTTAAACGAATCGAATCTCGAAGGACCTAATATTAATTGAGACCTGAAATAACGACTACTCTAATACACATCTTATAAATCCGTATATATGAATAATAAAGAAAATTCGAAACTTGAATGATTGCCCTAACATAAATTCAGAAATGAAATAACGACCACCCTAATGTATATCTTAATAACTATGTATATAAATATTTAAAGCATCGAATCTCGAATGACCAACCAATTGTAAGTTGATACCCGGGAAAAAAATCATATATGATCATATATGAATCATATATGATTATATATGCCTTAATATGACATCATGAATGTTCGTATATGCCCATATGTGATCATGTATGCCGGGAAAAATGGTCATATATAATCATATATAATCATATATAATTATATATGCCTTAACATAACATCATGAATGATCATATATAATCATATATGTAATCGTAATTATTCACAAAATAACCATCATAGATATTTTTTTGATATTATATTTATTTACCAGCATACATTGTACTTCTACGTATAGTTATAATAATAATATTTTACCCTTGTATTATGTTATGAACGAAGTATTTGTACATTTCCCGGGAAAAAAATCATATATGATCATATATAATCATATATAACTTGGTCATGCATGATCCTGAACGAAATTTGTCTCTTGATGATCATATATGATTATATACGATCATATCCGATCATATATGATCATATACGATTATATCCGATCATATATGATCATATACGATCATATCCGATCATATATGATTATATATGATCATATATGAATTTTTTTCCCGGGTATCTAAACTAACGACCATTCTAATATACATCGTATAAGCACTCACACACTCTCGTACGTACTTGCACACACTCACACATAGACATACACACACACACTCTTTTATATATGGAGACAGAAAATTTTATGTATGCATATGAATATTAAAAGAAATCGAATTTCGAAGGACCACCCTGATATTGATTGAGACCTGAAATAACGATCACTTTAATATACATGTTTTCAATACATATATATAAATATTTAAGAAATCCGAATCTTGAACGAACAACCTCATATAAATTCAGACCCAAAATAACGACCACCCTAATGTATATATTAAATTTGAATCTCGAATAATGACCACCCCAATATGTATCATAATATACGTATATAAAATATTTAAAGAAATCGAATCTCAAATGACCACCACAATATAAGTTGAGTACTGAAATAGCGACCACCCTAATATATATCGTATTAATACATATATAAATAAAAACACAATTTGAATCTCGAATAATCATTACCCTATAATCTGTATCATATAATACGTATACCTAGAAATATTTGAAGAAATCGAATTCCGAAGGACCATATATCGAGAAACATACATCCCGTATAAATCCCGTGTATAAGCGTTTCACAAATTTGGCCAATCAGGTGACGAAGAAATGTTGAAGAATTTTCACGATGATAGAATTGTTCAACAATTCACCCGATGTCATCATATCTCAGCATTATATGGATGGCTCAACATAAAAAAGGTATCAATGGAAAGCTAATTTTTTTTCATCACCATTGTTCGTAGATCTTAAAAAAGTTGTCGTGTTTCTTTAGTAATATTGGATTGAAATTTAAATCGGGTTCGGCGGGAGGCATATTCGCGTATATAAGAGTGCGCGGCGATCTGGACTGGGATTCTCTCAGTTTTTTTAATACTTGGCATCGAGACGCTACCGCGTGTCTTGATAAATATGTATCTTAATTTTTTAAGTTATTCAATCCCGAATGATCACCCAAATGTAAGTTGATACCTGAAATAACGACCACCCTAATATACATCGTATAAGTACATATATAAATTTAAAGAAAATTCGAATCTCGAACAATGACCGCTCCAATGTAAATTCAGACCTAAAATAACGACCACTTCAATCTATATCATTTTAATACGTATATAAATATTGAAAGAAATCGAATCTCAAATAGCCACCCTAATATTAATTGAGACCTGAAATAACGACCACTCTAATATACATCTCATAAATACATATATATAAATAATAAAGAAAATTCGAATCTCGAATGACCACCCTAATATAAATGCAGTACTGAAATAACGACCACTCTAATATACATCTTAAAAATACATATGAGGCATTCCAGCTATAACCGAGCAGCCATTATCTCGACATTTTTTTTTCGTGTCGCCAATTTTTTCCAGTTACTTTTCGACAAAAATGTGTTTTCAATATATGAAAAAATGTGTGCAATATTTGTGAGCACATAAATATTGTAACTGTATTAATAAATAATAGCATCCACAACGTTACCTGTGTACTTACTCCTTTTTTAAGAATAAAAACACATTTTTCAAAGTTTTATACACATAGTAAAAATCGAAAAATGATTTCTCCATGATGGGATAGCGATCAAAAAATGCGGTCTTAAATGTATTTTTTTGTCAATTTATTTGAAAAAAATCGGAGGATACACTCTTGTCGAAAAAACAAAAATTGTACTTTGAAAGGTGTTAAAACGAAAGAGGATGAAGAATAATTTTTTTTGAGAAATACGTATGTTTTTTTTGTCGGAAAGTAACTAAAAAAAATCGGCGACACGTAAAAAAAATGTCGAGGTAATGACCGCTCGGTTACAGCTGAAATGCCTCATATACACAAATAATAAGGAAAATTCTAACCTTGAATGACCACCCTAATATAAATTCAGACTCAAAATAACGACCACCCTAATCTGTATCTTAATAAATATGTATATAAATATTTGAAGCATCGAATCTTGAATGACCACCGAAATGTAAGTTGATACCTGAAACAACGACCACCCTAATATACATCGTATAAATACTCGCTCACACTTGCTCACAATCGCTCACACACACATGCACTCTTTTATATATAAAGAAATAACGACCACCCTAGTATACATCGTATAAATACTCGCACACGCTCGCACACTTTCGCACAAACTTGCACACAGTCGCACACACACTCTGTTATCTGTAAATATAGATAAAATATATATTCGCCGTGCACGACGCTCATAGCTAGCTAGATATATTTTCACCGTGCATGACGTCAGCGGCCGAAATATGATTCTCATAGCTATAGATATACATCCTGTGTATAAGCGTTTCATAAATCTGGCCAATCAGGTGACGAAGAAATGTTGAAGAATCTTCACGATGATACAATTCGAGAAAAATTCACAAGATATCATTATTCCTCAGCATTATGTGTACGGATCAACATAAAAATGGTATGAATGGAAAGCAAATTTTTTTTTTCGGTTGACCATAGTTTGTAAATGTTAAAAAAGTTGTTGTGTTTTTTAGTTTTATCGAAGTGAAATGTAAAAGGGGCGTGGTCCGAGGCATATTCGCGTATATCAGAGTGCGCGGCAGTCTCGACTGGGATTCTCTCAGTTTTATTTTAATACTTAGCGTCGAGACGCTGCCACGTCTCTTGATAAGTGTGTATTTGAAATGTACTTTAAAAAAGTTTTTAACATGAAGCCATCAAAAATGGCAGATTGATTAGCTAATTCAATGAACGCCTTCCCACTGCGGTCTCTAATCGGCGGGAAAAGTGGAGCTCGTAATTCTTGACTAAAACAAACAAGTACGCTTCGCGTACTTGTTGGGGGGCTTCGCCCCCCAAACCCCCCCACGCTTCGCACGCCGTTGTCGCGCTTCGCGCTCCGTATTCTTGATCATTGTCTTGATTTGTTGCGTTGTGATCGGATATATTTTGAATGTTGGTTAACATGTCCCTTGGTGGCGTTTTAATAGGCACTCACACCGTAATTCAAACTCTTTAATTCATTGTGAACATCGATTAATTATTCTGATTTATTATATTAATCATTATTAATTACAAATTTGAATATTATCAATTTTTCGATCTTTTTTTTCAAAGAGTACATTGAAAACCAAACAATAATGACATCCTAGCAAATTAGAATATCTTAGTTATTGTGGAAGTTATGATTATTTTGAGAATATTTTTTCAAAAATCAATAACTTCGGTGTGGTTTAAAATTCAGGGCTAAGAATGTACATGGATACTTATTTCTACATGTGTAATGACATATTAAGAAATAATGGAAAATCAAAGGGGGTCTCTGACAAAACGTCGTTGAATTGAGATGGAATGACTCATATACATGTATACATACGAATATTCGACTACAGTGGACGCTCCCACAACTTAACGCTTCGGGACCAGAAACGCTCCCATAACTTGACGTTCTCCTAATTCTCCCACTCTCGTGTTTCAACGCATGCATACTGCCTTTTTTTTATTGAAGCATGCGCAGAATAAGCGCGTGAAATTCAACCCGAAATTCGTACCTACGTGTTATAGCCATATACACATTTCAAAACCTGACAGCGATATATTTTGCAAATTTTTTGAAGTTTGATAAAAATTTTATGTCAATAACTCTAGATGAAAAGAATTGAATAGAAAATACATTTATCCGTTTGTTGGAACGCGCGACATACATTTTTCTAGAACATGTTATACAAAGTTGCATATGGCTGGATCCATGATTGCTCGGAGAGCATTCCAGGGTCAAAATTTTGATTTCTTTGCCATTCTCACATGTTATAATATGTTATAAGAAGTGACGATTCACCAAATTACAGCCTCTTTACTCTAGAGGTTTTCGAGAAAAAAAATATTGGGTATTTCCATGTTTAGGAAAGTTAACTTCGTTACTTCCTTGCTCGCTCCTTACGGACAATTGAAAAAAATTATTAAAAAATAATATCCCACGTGAAAAAGCCAAATTTTCCGAAAAAAATATCAGTTTTACCCTGAGGGTAGTAACTACCCTATAAAAACGTGTTTAAATTAAAAAATATGTGTTTTGAGAGCGAGCACCGTGAAAAAAATCGTTTTTATTTTTTCTTCAGAAAGTTTATGCTATTTTCCACTAATGAAAAAATTAACAGAGTGGGATGAGCAGAGGATCATCGTCGAATAAATTATTTAATTTTTTTTCGATTTTTTTTCGAACTTATATTTTTTTTTCTAAAACTACATTCAATTCAACGTAAAA
>OX333073.1:22256910-22386910 GCA_946863875.1 Alloplasta piceator | reverse complement strand
TTTGCGGATACCGTGTATGAAATTTCAATTTCAGTATTGAAAATTCATGGACCCGAATTTGAAGAATTAAAGTATGCAGTCGAATTTTAAAATACTGATGTATTTGAACAATGATATACATGCCATTGAAATTTCAATTTCAGGTATTTTGTGATTCAAAAAATGTGTATTAAAATTAATATAAGCGTTTATTTTAAAATCACAATATATGTCTGAATTTTCATACTCATTTCATGAAAATTACGTTACCGTAGCTAAATTAATTGTTGTTAAACATGTTATAAAAAGTATATAGCCCTTGCAAAATAATTTAATATTCATAGTTTACCGACCCCAAAAAGAGATTCACAGAAAAAAAACAAAAATCTTCACGAATAGCCCGATCTACAGTACTGAGCAATTGAAGTGGGATTTTTTTAAAAGTCTGTATTTTTGCAAAAAAAAATCGAATTGGGAAAAACCTCAATACATAGTAGACCGGAAATTTCATCAGCTTTCGATTGCGACGACGCTCGTCGCGATCGGTCAAGAATTGCGGGCGTGGGAGGCAAAAAGGTGGGGGAGTGCAAAATCAGGCCTCCCGCGAGTGTCGGGATTTTAGGGTTGCGAGTGCCCCAGAGGCTCTGTGCAGTATCAAACGAAAGGGTATCACTCAGAGATTAAAAAAAGTTTCATTAGAATCGAATCCTCCACCCCCCGAGGGAGGGGTGGTGCCAAAAGGGTGAAACGGTATGTTGGGCATAATGAGAAAAGGGTTCGTCCAATCGGGTTAATTTTTTTTCGAGAATCATTTTTTTTGAGTACTCCGTGACCCTGTGAAAAAAACCTGAGAAAAATTGCCCCTGAAATGAAAATTCACGTGTACCGTCGGAACACATTTTCATTTGCGAGCATTTTTTGCATCGAAAAACGCGACAAAATTATCTTGCAATTACGCCTCATTAAAGAGGACATTTCAACGAATGAAGTCGTATTTTTTTCATAGTTTTCCTATGCCTGGTTCATCTCAACGAGGCATTTGAAAAACGCGTTGCGAATCGAGATTCTTTCGATAGTCGTGGCTTTCCACAATGGATGAGTACCACTGTCGAGGCTGTTTTCGATCAGTCGTATTCAGTCCCCACCATTTTTTCACGAGCCAATCAAAAGACTTCATGGGACTTAGAATATTTTCGATATCTCGTGTTCGTGCTGAAGCGCGTACCATGGAGAGAGACTCCTGTGTCGCTATCCAGAACTTGGAATATTTTTGCGACAAAATTTTGCTTCCTCCCGCCAATCGAGCGACTTTTTGGCGTATTTTGCGAAACTTTTAGTTTTATTAGGCGTAAAGTAACGAAGATTTATATGCAATAAATTACAATACATTTTTAAAACGTAGATTTATTTGCATGATGAAAAAATGAAGAAATTTGTTTTTCCCTGATTATTTTTCAGGTAAAAATGCATGATGGCATGATTATTAATTGTATTGCAAACAAGAATGTTCAAACGTTGGAAAACATTAGTAGCCCTGAAAAGGACCGTTTATTTTTTCTTTCTCGTTTTCATCGAGTTGATTTTCAAAATTTTCAATAACTCAGGGATCGAATTTTTCGATAAAAATGTTCGATACCTCGCGCGAAGTGGAAGAGAGTGCGAGCAAAAAATAATTCTCGCAGCACAAACCGTGCTCGTCTCGAAATTTCTTTTTTTTTTTATCTATCATCGAGCATAGAGTTTTCCCAAGTACAAAGTAATTTTTGGCACCGAAAAGAGCCATTGCATTTCATTAAATTCGATCGCGTCGATCTACAAAATCCGTAAAGTCGTCATCGCCGCTCTGAATTTGCTGAAAAAATCAAATTTGGAATACTTAAGAACATCCATTTTTGCCTGCAGACAGTTGTCTTATGTTGCAAAATTTTGATGGCTCCGAAAAGGGCCAATTTTCATCTCGAGGCGTCGTCGCATCGAGTTGTAAGATGATCCATCGTTGATTCATTTCACGTAGAGTAAGGAGAGAGATGCGGAAACGTCGGGCAGCGCGAGGCGACTGGAGCAAGAGCCATGCGCGCCAAGGCTTTATATACACTAAAGCCAAGCGGTGGCGCATTCTGATTGGCCCGTGAAGCTAGGAGGGGGATGGCTGTGCGTACCGAGCCTCTGATTGGTTAGATAACAAACTCCAGCATGTATTTTGCCTATTCTTCCGAAATCAAAGATTTTTAAGGACTTAGCAAATTTTCGCGACCAAATTTTGCTTCCTCGCGCCAATCGAGCGACTTTGGCGTATTTCACGAAACTTTTCGTTCAATTGGCGTAAAGTAAAGAACAATTCTGTGCAATAAATTACAATATGTTTTTACAACGCAGATTTGCCTGTTCAAAAAATTGAAAAACTTCTTTTTTTCTGATTTTTTTTGCTCAAATTTTATGATTGCATGATTATTTATTTTATTGCAAACAAGAATGTGCAAACGTTGAAAAGAATTAATAGCCCTGAAAAGGGCCGTTGATTTTTTCTCTTGTGTTTTCATTGAGTTCATTTGCAGAAAGTTCAATAACTCAGTGATTGAATTTTTCGATACTTTTCCACTTCGTGGAAGGTATCGAAATAACTCGTTGATTGAACTTTTTGCAAATGAACTCAATGAAAACAACAAACAAAAAATTAACGGCCCTCTTCAGGGCTACCAATTCTTTTCAACGTTTCCACATTCTTGTTTGCAATAAAATAAATAATCATGTTATCATGAAATTTGAGCAAAAAAAATTAGGAAAAAAGAAATTTTTCAATTTTTTAAACATGCAAATCTACGTTGTACAAACATATTGTAATTTATTGCACAGAATTGTTCTTTACTTTACGCCAAATGAACGAAAAGTTTCGTGAATACGCCAAAGTCGCTCGATTGGCGCGAGGAAGCAAAATTTTGTCGCGAAAATTTGCTAAGTCCTTAAAAATCTTTGATTTCGGAAGAATAGGCAAAAGACATGCTGGAGCTTGTCATCTGACCAATCAGAGGCTCGGTACGCACAGCCATCCCCCTCCTAGCTTCACGGGCCAATCAGAATGCGCCACCGCTTGGCTTCAGTGTATATAAAGCCGTGGCGCTTATGGCTCTTGCTCCAGTCGCCTCGCGCTGCCCGACGTGTCCGCATCTCTCTCCCCACTCTACGTGAAATGAATCAGCGATGGATCATCTTGCAACTCGAAGCGACGACGCCTCGAGATGAGAATCGGCCCTTTTCAGAGCCATCAAAATTTTTCAACGTAATACAACTGTCTGCAGACAAAAATGGATGTTTTTAGGTATTCCAAATTTGTTTTTTTCAGCACATTCAGAGCGGCGATGACGACTTTACGGATTTTGTGGATCGACGCAATCGAATTTAATAAAATGCAATGGCTCTTTTCAGTGCCAAAAATTATGTTGTACTGGGGAAAACTCTATGCTCGATGAAAGATAAAAAAAAAAAAAAGAAATTTCGAGACGAGCACGGCTTGTGCTGCGAGAATTATTTTTTGCTCGCACACTCTTCCACTTCGCGCGAGGTATCGAACATTTTTATAGAAAAATTCGATCCCCGAGTTATTGAAAATTTTGAAAATCAACACGATGAAAACGAGAAAGAAAAAATAAACGGTCCGTTTCAGGGCTACTAATGTTTTTCAACGTTTGAACACTCTTGTTTGCAATACAATTAATAATCATGCTATCATGCATTTTTACCTAAAAAATAATCAGGGAAAAACAAATTTCTTTATTTTTTCATTATGCAAATAAATCTACGTTTAAAAAATGTATTGTAATTTATTGCATATAAATCTTCGTTACTTTACGCCTAATAAAACTAAAAGTTTCGCAAAATACGCCAAAAAGTCGCTCGATTGGCGGGAGGAAGCAAAATTTTGTCGCAAAAATATTCCAAGTTCTGGATAGTGACACAGGAGTCTCTCTCCATGGTACGCGCTCCAGCACGAACACAAGATATCGAAAATATTCTAAGTCACATGAAGTCTTTTGATTGGCTCGTGAAAAAATGGTGGGGACTGAATACGACTGATCGAAAACAGCCTCAACAGTGGTACTCATCCATTGTGGAAAGCCACGACCATCGAAAGAATCTCGATTTGCAACGCGTTTTTCAAATGCCTCGTTGAGATGAACCAGGCATAGGAAAACTATGAAAAAAATACGACTTCATTCGTTGAAATGTCCTTTTTAATGAGGCGTAATTGAAAAAAAATTTTGTCGAGTTTTTCGATGCAAAAAATGCTCGCGAATGAAAGTGTGTTCCGACGGCACACGTGAATTTTTATTTCAGGGGCGATTTTTCTCAGGTTTTTTTTCACAGGGTCACGGAGTACTCAAAAAAAATGATTCTTGAAAAAAAATTAACCCGATTGGACGAACCCTTTTCTCATTATGCCCAACATACCGTTTCACCCTTTTGGCACCACCCCTCCCTCGGGGGGTGGAGGATTCGATTCTAATGAAACTTTTTTAAATCTCTGAGTGATACCCTTTCGTTTGATACCGCACAGAGCCTCTGGGGCACTCGCAACCCTAAAATCCCGACACTCGCGGGAGGCCTGATTTTGCACTCCCCCACCTTTTTGCCTCCCACGCCCGCAATTCTTGACCGATCACGACGAGCGTAGTCGCGATCGAAAGCTGATAAAATTTCCGATCTACCACGTATCGAGGTATTTCCAATTTCGATTTTTGTTGCAAAAATACAGGCTCTTAAAAAAGTCCCACTTCAATTGCTCAGTACTGTAATTTCTCTGAGACCGGGAATCGAACCTTCGACCCTGCCTACCATCCTACCTATCTACCTAACACGCCACCCATTACGCTATCGACTACTTGTGAAGTCCCTGCAATTGTATGATATATGAATGCTAGAGTGCCGAAATAATATCATAGTATGTGCTTTTCAATGAGCAATAAACCATGAAAGTTGGTTTTTGATTTGCGAATTCAAATCCCCTGACCCCTTATAAGTTATGTGATCTTTATTCCAGAATGCGTGAACCCTCATAACTTAAGTAATCCCTCAGAACTTACGTTAGCCCTCATAACTTAATTTCGCGATCTCTGACCCCTCGTAGATTATGTAAAGTCGCAAAACTTAATTCTATGGTCCCTGACCCCTCATAACTTAATTTCGGGGCTTCTGACCTCTCATAAGTTATATAAACCCTCAAAACTGGTTTGAATAAAACCGTGACCTCTCATAACGTAATATCGGGGCCCCCAACGCCTCATAAGTTATGTAGACTCAAAACTTTATTTCAGAATACCTGATCTCTCATAAATGAAGTGACCCTTTATAATTCAATTTCAGAGCCCCTATCTCCTCATAGGTTATGTAAGCCCTTAAAATATGTTTCAACAAAATCGTGGCCTCTCGTAAGTTAAGCGACCTCTTATAGCTTAATTTTGGGGCCCCCGACCCCTCATAAGTTGTATGAACTCTCACATTTTCATTCCGAAATACCTGACCCCTCATAACTTAAGCGACCCCTCATAACTTGAGTTACCCCTCATAACTTAATTTCGTGACCCCTGACCCCCGTAGATTATGTGAAGCCGCAAAATTAATTCTGGGATTCCTGACCCCTCATAAGTTAAGTAACTTTTCATAACTTCATTTCAGGACCCTTGACTCTTCACAAGTTGTGACCTCTCAAAACTGTTTTCCGGAATATACCCGACCCCTCATAACTTAAGTAAATACTCACAACTTGAGTAATCCCTTATAACATAATTTTGTGCCCACTCGTAGGTTACGTGAAGCCGCAAAATTTAATTCCGGGATTATTGACCCCTCATAAGTTAAGTAACCCCTTATAACTTAATTTCAAAGCTTCAGGCCCTTCATTCGTTATGTGAATCCTTAAAACTGTTTGAAAAAAACCGTGACGCTCTCAAATTTTCTTTTTTATGTTAAATTTGAAGACATTTTCCACCGTGACTGATTGTGATTTTAAGACATGAGTATATCAATTTCCATTAATGTATCTTAAAATTGCGAAAAAGTATATAAAAACCATTTTCATATACGGGGATATTAATTTTCAATGTTCACTCTTTTAATTTTAATATACAAATATTGAATTTAAGACAAAATTGTTGATTTTCCTACACTATGTATATTAAATTTCAAATAGTATATTAAAATTAATATGCCTCCTCTACTTACTATGCATGTAAGATACATGCATAGTAAGATACATGCATTTCAAATAGTATATTGAAATTAATATCTCTTCTGAAATTTACCATACATGTATATTTGATTTCAAACAGCATATTGAAATTTCAAATAATATATCAAAATTTCAAATAGTATATTGCAATTAATATATCTGCTTTAAATTTACTATACATGTGTATGAATTTGCATTTCATATTCCGTGTTTGTGAATTTCCATGACAGTTGTATCGTAAAAATGTTTGAAATTTCATATCTTTTTTTACAGTGCAACTATCCTCGAACACGTAGTTCTTTAAATGGGCGTAACTTGCCCCATCTATCAGTTATTTTTACCAAAATCGTTATATTGTATTATTTATCCACTTCACGCACATTAATTACACTTAAACTAATAGTAACGCTTAATAAATCATACGTAATTGAAGAAAGATATTCGACAATTGAGGTTATGTTGCCCTGTGTCAAATTTCCGCAGTTGAGCAGCTGAGTTTGGAGTGGAGAGAAAGCACGATAAGGTTCGTCAAGTTATGGGAGCGTGTTGCCATGGTAACACGTTAGATTATGGTAGCTGTAAAGTTATGAGGGGTTAAGCTGTGGGAGCGTCCACTTCAGTGCAGTTACTTGAAAACGCTATAATATTCTAGCTTTGGCTGTCGCGGCGAGTGGCAGCGAGATAGCATAGGCTGCTTCGTCTTGAACGTTTCGAGCGCTGTGAGCGTCATAAACAGCAGCATTTCATATGCCGATGTGTACGTGCTGTAAGCGTGTTAAAGCGGAGCCAAAATGACAAAAGTAAGAAATAAGGAATTAGAATCAGCCATTCGATTGGCGTAGTTTCTCTAAAGTGCGCAGCGATTGGCTGAATCTTATTTCTCATTTTTAGGCACTCACCATACATGAAAAGTGCCTATTAGTATTGCCTTCCAAAAACCTATTTCTTATGAAAACAACCATAGAAACTTTATACTAACATATGTTGGCATATTATACCAAAACAAAAAATTTTGGATTTTCTGTCCCCTCGGCCGTCTGTATGTGCTCATAACTCAGCAATCCGTGAACGGATCCGGTTGAAATTTATAGAACAGTTTTGTTTTACTATAATCTCAAAACCTTTTTCGACTCAATCCATTCAGAGAATGTTGAACATGAAATTTTCCAAAAAAACAGCCATTTTTGAGCCAAAAAACCATTTTTGTGTCCGTCCAGAGTCAGATCTCTGCAACCTGTAAACCAATGTTTTTGTTACTTATAGACTTTCTTTATAGGATCATAAAGAAGTGTCCTGTAGAGTTTGAAGTCTTTAAAGTTCTTTGAACTATTGTGTTTTAACGAAAATAACGATTTTTTTCAGTTTTTCACTCATTACACGAAGATGCGTGAACGAATTTTTTAAATCTTCATCATTTACTTTTATTTTGATACATTTTAATTGTTTCAAGAGTTTAAAGTGATTGAAACAATCTTAACATAGAATTTTTAATATTTTTGTTTTATTCATTTGTAATTTTTTAACTTTTTCGCCAAAAAAAAACACTGATTGAACAAACATTTCAGACATTTCCTACCACTTAATGAAATGTTATTTTTCTTTAAAATAGAATGATTGATAATTAGTACACTCCAATGTATTAAAATATTTTTTATCAAATATTATTATTACTTTTATTTCCAAAAAAATAAAATATGAAACATAACCTTATGTTCCTGCAATACACAATTCTCTTAATAAAAAAAAAAACATCCTCACACAATATACTACATCACACTTAATCGAAATGCACAAATTGTCACTTTAAAAAATCACTTTATAATTTTTCAACATTATACTTTAAGAAAACAATACAACTGCCGTGATTATGATGATATATATAAATTTGTTTCCGAATATTATTTATTGGACATGAGCACAGACACAACACACATAAGAGGGTACAATAAAGTAAGATTATGTTGGCCAGCTATACACATAATACTGACGGTCGATAAGTATGGATAACTAATATATCTACGCCTATATTTGTACAGAAATAAAAATATATTTATGTTATTTATAATTTGGAAATGGGTAAATAGTCTATTAAGAAGAGAAATTAGTAAATTGATAGCGAATTAATTAATGTATATGTTATCCAATTATTAAAAGTAAATTTGAGAATTAAATCATCCCGCTTCTGTGGAACCAGTATAGCAGTGCTACACTGCTCAATACTTGAAAATTTCAAGTACAAGTATCAAATACTTTTGAATGTGTATTACTAATGGTTGCATATGCAAAGCCTTTGAATGTGGGTCATTCTATGTCAAATCGACCAATATATAGAATCGACCCGTTTCAATTTCGATAAAATTTGATCAGAAATTTTCTTTTATCATAAAACAAAGTTTTAACAAAGGAACAAAATTAAATGTATTCAAAAACTATTATAGTTACGAAAAAATTATAGGTTCATCTTAAAAGTATACTTGGGGTTATGAAAAAAAATATATTCCAAAAGAAAATTTAAAAAAATGATAAATTGAGAAAATTTTGAATTGTTAAAATTCATGTAAATCTACGATCAACATTAAATTTTTGGTTAATTTTATTTTTATATTATACCTTAGATTGATCTTAAAAGATCCGAAAAGTTTCAGGATGGTATTTTATTTCAAAAATTTAAAAAATTCTGAAATTTCCAAAATGGTATTTTTTTCGAATTTTGGTAAAAAAAAATTTCTTTTACAAAACTTTCCAATAAATTACAAAACTTGTTAATAACGAAAACTTCTGACCAAATTTCATCGAAATTGAAAGTGGTTGATTTTTATAAATGTTCAGAAATTCATAATTCTGAAAGAGTTTCATGATTCTAGGTGTTTCATTCATTTTGATACATCATTTATTACAGAGAATGAACAACAGGAACACATAATAGAGCAAGTAATAAAGTAATAAACCTCAATAACCTCACTGATGGAAGTTTCCAACGTCTCAATTAAAAAATTTGCTCAGACATATGATGGATAATTACTACCAATAGTAATTATTATTATTAAAACTTTAAACGTTATTATTGTTAAATATTTAAATATAAATGAAAAAATAATTTTTAATTATCATTATAAATAAATCTTTTTATATTGATCAATTCACCGCGTTCATCCGAAAAATGAATATTTTTTTCTTCCTCTTTTCAAGGATTTACCACAAAAATTTAACCTATTCGAGATGTATAAGGAAACAATGAACAACGACACATATCTACAAGAAATGCTTCATGATGTGTCAATATCATGATGTCTTGCTTTTTAAAAACATTATACGTCCTCTTTACATTGTTCACTCAACAATCAAAATCAACGAGGATGTTATCCAGCTTGATTACTCACGAATCATACCAATAGTATACTTTTTTTCATTACAACAAAAAAAATGGCCAATCAATCACAAAATCATTGAAAAAATTATTCTTTAAAGAAGAAATCAATCATTGTTTCACATTTACCCTAAAAACGTATAATTATCTATAAAGATAATAAAATTTCCGTTTCGTAGACACCCTTACAATGATTAGTAAAGATTTTTTCGATCTTTGCCTCGACGTATTTCGATGAAAAATACTTATACCTGAATAGTTAAATATCACTTCGTTAAACAGAAAATTAGAGAAAAGAAGAGATACTTTTTTTGAAACTTTTATTTTCTATAAATGTTTATTTATCGCATGTGTATAATGAAAAACAATAAAATTTGTTTTTAAAATTTTATAGCATAAGAGTAACTTCATAATCAAAGCAGTGTTATTTTTCTGAATAATCGTTAGAGATGAAAAAAAAAAGTATAGTAAGTCGAATTTTTTGTTTTTTTTCACCATTCAAGTAGTATAAATGAAAAGTCGAACAATAGATAATATATACACTTATATACAGTGTACCGCAAATTTAAACGAACGTAAAAACAAAAATAATAATTGATAAATAATAATGAACCACAATTGTTCAATAATCGATTGATCCACATCAAAATTATAAAATTTGAATTGAGATTTTTCTAAATCTAAAAGAAAATACAAAAACGAAATCGACGAATAATGATTAAACTATCCGCCGACAAAAAAACAAAGCGTTGAAAAAGAAAAAAAAACCAATTTAAAAAAAACTTATTTCAATTTGTACCATTTTTTTGATAATACAACACATTTTAATTAATGTAGAACATTTAATAAATTTTTATTTTCATCACTTTCTTTTCGTTTTCTTCTTTTAAAAATCAATTTTGTTCTATAGCGTTAGTCAGCAGCTCTTCCTCATGAGAAACCTTATTCGGAACTTCAATCTGAACAGCATTCAGCACAGATTCCTGATTCGCTTCTTGATATTCCTCATTGTTTATATCGACAGGTTCGTAGCGGGCGACGTAGTTTCGAATGTAATGTCCTTCGATCACTCTGCCGCGATTGCTGACCCTTCGATAAACTCTATCGATGCGTGGAATAAAACGTCGATTGCGATCGACCCCAAAATGAACATCATTTTCATTTTCTAAAATGAAATTCCTAACGGTTGGCGCTTGCTCTAATTGTGGTGATCGTTGCTCATAATCATACGGTCGTGGACTAGTACCACGACTGTGAGCAATGCGCCGTCCTTCACGACCTCTACGGCGTCTGCCTCTAAATCTATTACGCCATGGATTTAACATGCCATGAAGTAAACGGATTAGAGCATGAGCTCGATTCTCTCTTGCTGCCTGCACTCGCCACCCAGCACGCGTACCGCGATACAACCCTATAAATAAAAACAACATTTTTATAGAAAATTAAAATTACTACATAATAATTTTTTTAGTAAACTATAAGAATGTTGATATTCATAGTAAACTTTTTAAATAAACTACATACATATTTTTTCGATAATTACCACTTTCAATTTTTGTTAAAAAATTTTTTTTTTTTCAATTTAGAAGTTTTCTCAATATACTCAAAAATGTTTACAATGGTATTATGAGAAATAAGACTATAATTGAAAAAATATATAAAAGTCAAGAAAACACCACTCTAAAAAAATTCGAGAATTGGCAGACAATGTTGAAGTTTAATATAATAAGAAGAAAAAAAAAGAAAAAATAGTAATCATCGAAAATTTTTTTATTTTTTCCAAAAATCTAAAAAAAACAATGCAGATGAATTTCAATAATTTTTTTACATTTTTTTTCAAAAAGTACATTTGAAAAAGCAAATTAAAAAAAAAACATTCCAATAAGTCAAATTTAAAAAAGTTATAGCTATTTTAAAAAAAAGAAGCCATTTTTGTAAATTTATAATTTTCTTTAGTTGAATAAAAAAATTTGAAAAAAATTCTGAGAAATGTTCTTCGCAGGATAGAAAAGATAAAAAACTCTCATTGTCAGCCAAATCAAAAGAGGTCCGATTCAAAAGTGGTCGATTTGATGTGGAATACCTTATAGATATACATCGATATATAAAAAATCACAGAATTAAGCGCTCACAGTATCAAAGAAATTCAAGACGAATACAAAGCCCTACCGCTGTGCTGCTGTCACCTTTTATTCTCTCTAACCATGTTTCCCATCGAGGCTAGTTAAATTTGTTTAGAAGCAAATCACGTTTAATGAGAAAATTCTGAAAATTTGGTATGTTTTTTAATGAAGTATTTAAGAGATCGTGTAAAAATTTCACGACGATTTGGAAGCTCGTTATCGAATAATTAAGATTAACAAATTAAACAAAAATTAATGTAGTCTTATAGAAACTGATATAACTTTGCGAAAATTTTTTTTTTACTTCTCAATTTTTTAATATCCACAATATACTAAAAGCAACGGAAAAAAAACAAAGTTCATTAATGAATATTTTTTTTATTTGTTTAAAAAATTATTTTTAACAAAACATTGATTTTTTAATAACGAGCTTCCTCATCATCGTAAAATTTTTACACAACCTCTTAAATACCGCATACAAAAACATACCAAATTTTTAGAATTTTCTCATTATTTTTTATTTTAACCCTTAAGGAGATTGAAGTAATAATGATAGAGTTCTGAATGTAAAGCTTGAAGAGCTATTTATTGAACAATTACATTCAAAGGTTTCATAGCTTCTAAACAACCTTAAGTCAGAATTTGCATGAGTGTAAGAGAGACATCAAAACGAACCTCTCTCTCACACTTACACGAACTCTGAATTAACCAACCTCGATAAAAACATAATTTTTCATTGAAAAATATAGATGAATTGTTTTATTTTATTTTGAATTTAAATAAAATAATTATTCAATAAAATTACAATATATTAGCTTTTCAGTATTGAAAAATAATGAATATTATGGATAACAACAAAAGTACTTACGGCTCTGTTCTTCAACTGCATTGCTGTCCTCCTCTCCATGAACTGCAACATTTTGTTCAATTTCATTATTCTACGAAAAATAACAAAAATTATTGTAAAGCACAATTATTAATAAATTTCACATAAATCATATTATTACGAAAAAAAACAAAAGAATTATTTGGCGGTATACTTACTTCATCCATTCTTTGCGCCATTTTTTCGACATAAAATAACACAACGAAGATAGGCTATGTTCATCTTATTATTAAGGTGAGTTCACATACACACGATCGCACGGAACATGATCAAACGTATGTAAACTCCGCGTTAAATGCTCAACACTAAAGCTAAGACTCCATGCACGCGGTGAAACGCGACAACGGCAAGCAGTGACCAATCAGGGGCCTGGCGAACATCGCCGCGAGGCAAGCGGCGACCTGACATTACATCTAAACCATTATTTTCTAAAGTAATTCCTTTTTTATTGCATAAATTTATAAATAAAAAGTGCAAATTATGCGAGGGAAATTCAAAATTACGAAACGCAATGCCATTGGCTGAGGACGAAATGTGACGTCAGATGCTATGTCAACAGACTCGTATTGTTGATATTTGTGTGGTATTTGCAGCGTTTGATTTGGAAAAATAGGATTCTCGCAGTCTTTTACTTATCTAGTGCAACTTTAACATCCTAGTGAGATTGAGAATCATCTAGGACGATGACTGAAAGTGATTTAAGTTGACAGCCGTAAACATAACCTATAATCCTTCAACATTGAATATTACACAGGATGCATACTGTCTATATTTGTTACTTTGTAGGTAAATAATTCGTAATGTTATATACGACATTTTGGCAAAAAATACTATAACATAAGTACCGATTTATCTAATCACAAATGAATCACGAATGAATTAAAAATATAAAAAAAATCCATGCATATACTTTATTGTATAAATCATCTATATACATTCAAATTATTATTGAAAAAAATTAACACAAATATCCATTATCGAAAATTTGTGTAATACTGTTGATATTTTAAAAAGTTTTGAAAGAACGTGAAATGTTACCATAATCGAAAGTATAAATGAAATCAACAAAATTTGAAGCATTACAAATCTCAAATAGGAAATTAATAAATATATAAAATAGCTATATAAACAAAAATTCCGTATAACTATCATCCATAAATTTTAATATGTGTAACTATTTTTGTCATATTTTGTTATTTTAAAACTTTTAAATCCTACAAAAAGTTCTATATTTTAAAATTTTTCTGACCTTTAGATAATTTAAAATTGTCAACCCAGACTAAAAAACTGTGCAGATACAGGTAGAAGTGGAACATCATAAAAAAGAAGCAAATTCAAATAAAAGAGAGTCCAAGAAATAAAAATAAACGTAGTGGAGAGTAAAATAATCAAGAAATTTCGCATCTAAAAATATTTCGCAAATGACCAAAATACAAAAGACAGAACAAATTTTATAAATGTTCAGAATTTCATAATTCTGAAAGAGTTTCATGATTCTAGGTATTTCATACATTTTGTTGGGTCATTTATTACAGAGAATGAACATCAGGAACAAATAATAGAGCAAGCAATGACACAGCCGTGATATTAACCGTGGTTCGAGCCCGAACCAAAAAATTGAAGATAATGTCGAATTTATTGCATCATTGAGATAAAAAAACCGCAGCAGCTCTGAGCATCGCTGAACAGTACATTCTTAATTCTCACAAATTAACAATAAAGACCAACAATACCCTCACATTACTGAATAATGTTAGTGACGTTTCGAAATTCGTTACCCAAACAATGTGGATCTACACTGAGAAAAAAAAATATTGGAATCAACTAAATCTGTCTTTCAATACGTCCAAACGAATATTTAGTTGGTACAATTCAATATTTTTTTGCCTGAATAATATTTTGGTTGACCGAAGCACATAAATATTTAATAAAATAATTTAAAGATTTATACGCTTCGGTCAACCAAAATATTATTCAGGCAAAAAAATATTGAATTGTACTAACTAAATATTCGTTTGGACGTATTGAATGACAGATTTAGTTGATTTTAACTTTTTTTTTCTCAGTGTACAAACATTTTATACCATTAAGAAAAACTAACAGCGATGATCGAAAAATTATACCTCATCGATGAAAGCTTCCAATATCTCAATTAAAAAATTTGCTCAAACATATAATGGATAATTACTGCCAATGGTAATTATTATTATTGAAACTTCAAACATTATTATTATTGAATATTCAAATATAAATGAAAAAATGATTTTTAATTATCATTATAAATAAATCATTTTATATTAATCAATTCATCGCGTTCGTCCAAAAAAAGATCATTTTTTTCTTTCTCTTTTCAAGGATTTACCAAAAATATTTCACCTATTCGAGATGTATAAGGCAACGACAAGCAACGATACACATCTACAAAAAATGCTTCACGATGCATCAATATCATGATGTCCTGCTTTCTGAAATACGTAATACGTCCTCTTTACATTGTTCACTCGGCAATCAAAATTAACGAGGATGTTATCCAGCTTCATTACTCACGAATCATACAAATAATATACTTTTTTTCATTACGATAAAAAAAAATAGCAAATTAATCGAAAAATCATTTTAAAAATTATTCTTTAAAGAGACCGATCATGATTTTCACGTTTAGCCTGAAAACGTATAATTGTCTATAAAACTAATGCAATTTCCGTTTCGTAGATACTCTTGCAATGATTAATAAAGATTTTTTCAATCTTTGCCTCGACGTAATTTGATGAAAAGTACCTATACCTAAATAGTTAAATATCACTTCGTCAAACATAAAATTAGAGAAAAAAAAATACTTTTTTTGAAACTTTTATTTTCTATAAATGTTTATTTATCACATTTGTATAATTAAAAACAAATTTGTTTTTAACATTTTATAGCATAAGAATAGCTTCATAATCAAAGCAGCGTTATTTTTTTGGATAATCATTAGAGATGAGAAACAAAATATAGTCAGTCGAGTTTTTTGTTTTTTTTTCACCACCAAAATAATATAAATGAAAGGTCGACGCTTATATACAATGTACCGAAAGTTTAAACAAATTTTAGAACAAAAATAATAATTGATAAATAATGAACCACAATTATCCAATAATCAATTAATGATCCACATCAAAATTATAAAATTTAAATTATGATTTTTCTAAATTTAAAAAAATACAAAAACGAAATCGACGGATAATGATTAAACTATCCGCCGACAAAAAAACAAAGCGTTGAAAAAGAGAAAAAACCAATTTTAAAAAAAATTATTTCAATTTATACCATTTTTTTAAGAATACAACACATTCTAATTAACGTAGAACATTTAATAAATTATTATTTTTATCGCTTTCTTTTTAGTTTTTTTTTTTTTTTAATTAATCCTGCTCCATAGTATTAATCAGCAGATCTTCCTCGTGAGAAACTTCATTCGAAGCCTCATTTGGAACCTTAATCTGAGCAGCATTTGACGCAGATTCCTCATTCGCTTCTGAATGTTCCGCGTTGTTTACATCGACAGGATCGTAGCGAATGACGAAGTTCCGAATATAACGTCCTTCGATGACTCGACCACGATTGCTGACACCTCGATAAACTCTATCGATGCGTGGAATAATTCGTCCATTACGATCGACCCCAAAACGAACATCATTTTCATTTTCAAAAATGAAATTTCTGGCGGTTGGCACTTGCTCCGATCGTTGCTCATGATCATACGACCGTGGACGACCAGTGCCACGACTGTGAGCAATGCGCCGTCCTCCGCGACCTCTAGGGTGTCTGCCTCTAAATCTGCCTCGCCATGGATTTAACATGCCATGGAGTAAGCGAATTAGAGCATGAGCTTGATTCTCTCTTGCTTCCTGCACTCGCCACCCAGCACGTGTACCACGATACGGCCCTATAAAGAAAAACAAAATTTGTATAGAAAGTTAATATTACTACATAATAATTGTTTATTAAACTATAAAAATATTGATATTGAATAGTGAACCTTTCCAATGAACTACATACATATTTTTTCGATAATTACCACTTTCAATTTTTGTTTTTTAAAAAATTTTTTTTTTCAAATTTGAAAGTTCTCTCAATATGCTCAAAAATTTTCACAATGGTGTTATAAAAAATAAGACTATAGTTGAAAAAAAATATAGAAATCAAAATAACACCACTCAAAAAAAATTCAAAGATTGTCAGAAAATGTCAAAGTTTAATATAATAAAAAGAAAAAAAAAGAAAAAATTTTAATCATCGAAAAAATTTCGATTTTTTCCAAAAATCTAGAAAAACCAATAAAGATGGGTTTCAATATATTTTTTTTTTTTCAAAAAGTACATTTAAAAAAAAGAAAATTAAAAAAAACACATTCCGATAAGTTAAATTTAAAAAAGTTATAACTATTTCAAAAAAAGAAGCGATTTTTTTCAAAAATTCATAACTGTTTTTGATTGAGTACAAAAATTTGAAAAAATTCTGAAAAACGTTCTTCATAGGATAGAAAAGATAAAAACTCTCTTTGTCAGCCAAATCAAAAGAGGTCCGGTTAAAAAATGGTCAATTTTACGCGGAATGCCTCATAGATATATATCGATGTATAAAATGTCACAGAATTTGGCGCTCACAGTACCGAAGGAGTTCAAGACGAATACAACCAAAAGCGCTACCGCTGTGTTGCTGTCGCCATTTATTCTCTCTGACCATGTTTCCATCGAGGTTAGTTGAATAAGAATTTACATGAATGCGAAAAGACATCCAAACGGACCTCTCTCTCACACTCATGCAAACTCTGACCTAACCAGCCTCGATGAAAACATAATTTTTCATCGGAAAATAGAAATGAATTGTTTTATTTTATTTTCAATTTAAATTAAATATTTATTCAATAAAACTACAATATATTAATTTTTTAGTATCGAAAAATAATGAAAACTATGGATAAGAACAAAAGTACTTACGGCTTTGTTCTTCCGTCGCATTGCCGTCCTCCTCTCCATGAACCGTAACAGTTTCTTCAATTATATAATCCTACAAAAAATAACAAAAATTATTTTAACGCACAATTATTTATAAATTTCACATGAACCATATTACTCCGAAAAAAACAAAAGAATTATTTGGCGGTATACTTACTTCGTTCGCTCTTTGCGCCATTTTTCCGGCATAGAATAACACAACGAAGATAGACTGCATTCATCTTATTATTAAGGTGAGTTCACATACATGCGATCACACGGAACGTGATCAAGCGTATGTAAATCCCGCATTAAACGCTCAACACTTACAGCGCTTAAGCGCTGTAAATTGACGTTTATAAGCTTTATAATTATAACGCTTATAAACGTCAACTTTTCGTGTTTGTTTATATAACCTATAAACATTTACATCGCTTAGGAAAATCAATTGTATAAATCATCTACTAACATACATTCAAATTATTATTGAAAAAAATTAATACAAATATCCATTATCGAAAATATGTGTAATACTGTTGATATTTTAAAAAGTTTTGAGAGAACGTGAAATATTACCATAGTTGAGAGTATAAATAAAATCAACAAAATTTGAAACATCACAAGTCTCGAATAGGAAATTAGTAAATATATGAAATAACTACATAAAAAAAAGTTCCGTATAACTATCGTCCATAAATTTTAACATGTGTAACTATTTTTGGCAAATTTTGTTATTTTAAAACTTTTAAATCCTACAAAAAATTCCATATTATAAAAATTTTCTTACCTTTAGATAATATAAAATTGTCAACCCAGACTAAAAAACTGTGCAGATACAAATAGAGATAGAACATCATAAAAAAGAAGCAAACTTAAATAAAAGAGAATCCGAGAAATCAAGATAAACGTAGTAGAGAAATAATGATAATCAAGAAACTTCGCATCTAAAAATATTTCGCAAATGACCAAACTACAAAAGACAAAACTAATTTTATAAATGTTCAGAATTTCATAATTCTAAAAGTTTCATGATTCTAGGTGTTTCATTCATTTTGTTACGTCATTTATTACAGAGAATGAACATCAGGAACAAATAATAGAACAAATAATGAAGCAGTGATGATGTTAACCGTGATTCAAGCCCAAACCAAAAAATTGAAGATAGTGTCGAATTTATTGCATCATTAAGGATGCTTTGCCCATACAGTCCCAGCCAAAGAAAGTTTCTGATTTAAATTTTCGTACTTCGTGGTACAATAGAAATCTGAAAAAATTCGGTATGCCATAAGCAACAATTATCAATAATAATATTGGCCAAAAGTTATTAACAAATTGTTTAAACAAATAATTATTCAACAACTAGTCCATGAATTTTTTCTTTTTATTAACAAATCGAATGTGTTTAGTTTTTTGAACGCCTATGAATTTTTTCAAATTTTTCTCTCTATTTTGAAATTCCTGTTTTGAAATTTTTCAAATGGCTGTACCTAAGTATTTTTCGGCCAAATGTCTTTGAAACTTTTCAAAGCTGACGATAAACCTGCGTGCAAAAACATATTCAAAATTGGCAATTTTTGGTTCGTATTTTTTTTTTTTTTAATATTTCAAAATAGAGATAAAATTTTGAAAAAATTCATAAGCGTTCAAAAAAATAAACGCATTCGATTTGTTAATAAAAAAAAAGAATTCATGGACTCATTGTTGAATAATTATTTGTTTAAACAATTTGTTAATAACTTTTGGCCAATATTATTATTGATAATTGTTGTTTATGGCATCCAAATATTCCTGAATTTTTTCAGATTTTTATTGTATCACGAAGTACGGAAATTTAAATCAGAAACTTTCTTTGGCTGGGACTGTATGGGCAAAGCATCCTTAAGATAGAACAACCGCAGAAGCTCTGAGCATCGCTGAACAGTACGTTCTTACTTTTTATAAATTAACAATAAAAATCAACAATACCCTCACATTACTAAATAATGTCAATGACGTTTCGAATTTCGTCACCCAAACGATGTGGATCTACAAACATTTTATACCATTGAGAAAAACTAACAGCGATGATTGAAAAATTATACTTCAATGATGGAAGTGTTACGTCCCGCGACTTTCGGGATTTCTCATCGTCCACGGGTTTACCTATATCGGGTATTTCTCGAGGAAAAATGCGCATGAGAGGGAAACACGGTCGAGGCGAGGATCTATCCTTACGGTGGTCATATTCCCACCAATTCTCGAATTGCAGGCCATAGCGACAGCGTTGACGCCTCACGCATCAACGCATACCATCGAGGAGAATTTCGAGCGAAGTAATTATAATGCCGAAAGAAAAGATGGTATATCAAATATATTAAACATCCGCGGAGATACGGACTCCGAGAAAATAGCGATAGGGCCTCTGTCGGGCCAAGCGACGCGGGCATTAAAATCTTTGAAAGCGCGTGGCACACACACTAAATTCGAGATACTCACGTACACTAGCGTGTGTCCACACCGACGCCATCATGAATGATACGTCGAGTAATGATATTAATACGTATGATCAGTGGTTCTTCCCTTTCATTTTTAGTAATGAAATAATTTTGAAATCCCGAAAGTCCGAAAAATAGGACAATAAAGTCAAGTCAAGTCTAAATTCAAGAATGGAAATTATTGCCTGGGTCAGGTCGGTCGAATCAGAAAATAGATTTATTTTTTTTTTTTTGGAAAAAAAACACAAACATAAAAAGCGCAGAGGAAAAATTCCTCTTGAGAATATTGAATTTCGCTGCTTGAAAGTTTCAAGATGGTTGGGTTTTGCGATGATTTATTAGGGTAGAAGAAAAAAAAGGGAAAGGAACATGCGGAAAAAAAATGACGAAAGAAAAGAACACCACTGCGTCGTGAAAAGAGCACACGTGGCTCTTCGAGAATTAGTCACCCTGCGGGGAAAGAGAAAGGAAATCGCTTGGAGATAGAGAGCACTTCAGTGCAACCCAATATCTATTTATTTCCAACGTTTATAGTTGAGATTTTCAAGCAGAGGAACATATCGAATATATTAAACATCCGGGCGTAATTAAATTTATCAACCCTCAAAGAAAAATAAGTCCGCGTGAGAGAAAATTAGCGAGGCAGGCGTGAGTGTTTGTCCAAGAGTCCGAGGAAATCTCCTCGCGCCCCGCGGACGACACGAGGCCCGCTGCCCCCTTGAATCGCGTCGTTCTCTCTCGTACAACGGGCTGCTACAGAGGATACACGCCATATATGGGCACAAGTAATATTCAAAAGCATTTCTTTTTTTTTGTATGAAAAGACAAATTAAAAATCTCAAGAGAAATTTCGCCTCAAAGAATACGAGCGAATTATTATTAATTATGAATGCATGTATGAATGATTTGTTCCAGGCTAATACAAAAATTTATTTATTTCAAATGATAGAATTCACATAAAAATTTTATTAAGAATCAGGAAATTCCAATAATACAGATTTTATTTCAAAATGATGATTTCAAGTAGGAAAATTCAAACAAAGGGTTTTAATTAAAATGACAAAATTCTTATTTCGAATGATACAATTCAAATAAGATTTTTTGTATCTTTTCTAATAATTTGTCAATTGAATCTTTGGACCCTTTAATCTTTATTGACAGAAGTAATTGAAATATTAAAATATTCATTATAATAATTTTATCAGCGCATTTTTTTTTCTTCCTCCATAGAAGATCAGTTCAATAAATGAGGAAAAATTTACAATTTTGAGATTGTAAAATCATCGAATTTTTTGGAAATTAAAAAACAGTTTATTGAAAGAAATTATTGGAATCATCAAAAAAATAAAAAAATAATTCATTCAACTAAAAGTAAAATTTATTAATTTAAAGACTCCCTCTCTTGCAAGCAAACGATGGGAGGAGTCGAAGGGAAAAGAGGAAATGCAGAGCAGTAGAGCAATGAAAGAGGAAGAAATATGAATTTGTCATAAGAAAGAGAGTGAGAGAGTCATAGCCGAAAATTAAGCCAATTGGAAGTATCGATGAGTGAGAGAGTCCGAGCGCGCGTGCGAGAGCGAAAGAGAAGAGAGGGATGGTCAGAGCCTCCGTGGCGGGGCCTAGAGCGCGGCGAGAGCCCAAGCGAGGGCGGGAGTAAGAGAGAGGGAGAGCGAAAAAGAGACCCCTCGACTCCCTGTACGCGCGAAAATTTACATAAAAATTGAAAATTAAAAATTGAAAATTGTCCTCAGACATGCGAATTATAAAAGTATGGACGAATGAAAGTAATTCGGTATAAAAAAATTAAGTTTAATTATAGTTTAATTATTGTAAAAACTAGGATGACCAGCGAGGTGGAGGGGAGAACCAAGGCGTGAACGTCTTGGAGACAAGGGACGAATTACCCCTTCCCGAAGCTAAGCGGGTCCTGATTATAAAAACGCGTGTCAAGAAGCACACGTACCCTTAATCATCTTCGGACTTTGCGCGCTTCAAGTATTCCACGACACTCGTCTCAATATTCATTAAATATTCAGTTCTGGAAAAGTTTTGTCGAGATTTTGAGTGTGGTTTTATTCAACATAATTGTTAAAGCATCTTTCTTTTCCTCCGAATATATTTCTTTCTTTCCGTCAAATCTTTATGCGCAACTCTGATAACCATAATTTCAAACATTTTTTATTCTAACCTTACTATTGACGTGATCATAAATATTGTGCGGGATCATCGAGTGAATTGTGTGAAAAAAAAAGAGAAATAGATCTGTGAATCCTTGTGTGGAGCTGTGAAAAAATATAAGCAACCAAAATATCGTAAACAGTGCCAGTTTAGTATCTTCAAATCGCCTTTCCCTTCGTTGCATCGAGCTATCCTGCGTTTCATCGTTTTGGGATTGTTTTCATCGTCGGATTCATTGGATTTCTCGGGATTCATCCCCGTTGTTTGAGCTCTGATTCCTGGCTTCATCTCCGTCGCTCGCTCAACCTCTTGTCACCGGACTCATCGACGTCTTTCGATTCATCGTCATTGCAGCCCGTCTGCCATTTCTCACCCCTCAAAGAGAACAACACCAGGTAAGAAAGGAGAAAATTAGAAAAATTGTCTTTCGCATGAGAATTTCGCAATCCAGGGGAACATGATCTCGACGTCCCGCGAGGATCTCTCCCGGTGGGTTGACCGATTTCCCTCACCGAATTCTCGCGACATTTTTGTCGGAAAAACTAGCAAGTTATGAATAAATTAAATTTTCCTCCTCCACCTCTGATTTCAAGGAAATAATTTTCCTTCAAATTTTAATAATTTTGGAAAATAATTTCGTTTCAAATATTCGCTTCCGAAAAAAATTAATCTTATTTCTAAATTTTAATAATTTGAAAAATAATTTTGGTTTTAAATATTCATTCCTGAAAATTAGTTTTGTTCCAAAACTTTGTGAAATAATTTCACTCAAAAATATTCATTTCCGAAAATTAATTTTGTTTAAGTTGTAATAACTTTTGAGAAATGATTCATTTTAAAAATCTACTTTCGGAAATTGATCTTGTTTCCAGACTTGAATAACTTTTGGAAAATAACCTCATTTTAGATGTTCACTTTTGAAATTAATTTTGTTCTAAAATTTTAATAATTTTCATGACTATTTTCATAATTAAAAATTGTAATTTCTGTTTTGTTTCCCTTTTCATTTTGTGTGCCCTGTTGATAGGCCCAATGACTCTGCTGATGAAAGGTTCTTGCGGAAAAGGTTACGGTTTATTCTGAAATTGTTCTCCCCTTCAATTATTTAACGTTAACCTCAGAATGATCAAACCAGAAGAATTAACAGCGTGGTTAGGGGTCGCGGTCATTGCCGTACTCGCTATTGTGATTTTCATCATGACCTATTTGATCATTAGGGATAAATCCTCCCAATCTCGCGTTCACTTCCCATGAGACGAATCTAGCGAGCTATGAATAAATTAAGTTTTCTCTCTGTTCCCCCGATTTCAGGAAAATGATTTTGCTTCCGATTTTTGTTTAGACCTGAAAAATAATTTTATTTTAAATTCTATCTCTGAAAATAAATCATGAACTTAAGGTAATTCTGGAGAAAAACTCCGAGAAATAATTTCTCAAATTTCAATTATATCATTTCGATTTTTAAAAGCTGGATTTTGAATTTTAATCGTTTTCAAGGGATTTCCATGAAAAATAATTTTGCTTCAAATTTAACTATTTCTAAAAATAATCTTGTCCCAAAAATTTCATTTCTATGAGGAAGAGTGCGTTTCAAATTTGACTTCTTCCTGGAAGGAAACAGCTAACCTCGTTTCTACTCCCGAGAGATTGACTTTTAATCCTAGATGTTTCCGAAAGACCTTGCTGAAGGGTGAATTTTAGGTTATAGGAATTTCCGAATTTCCTTTCAAATTCTTATTTTCAACAATTAATTCCGTTTTAAATTCCCATCATTTCTGAAAATTAATTTTATTTCAAATACTTATTTTCGGAATTCAATTTTGTTTTAAATATTAATAATTTCTGAAAATAATTCCATTTCAAATTCTGATTTTCAAAAATTAATTTTGTTTTTAAATTCCCATCATTTATGAAAATTAATTTTATTTCAAATACTTATTCTCGGAAATCAATTTTGTTTTAAATATTAATAATTTCTGAAAATAACTCCATTTCAAATTCTTATTTCCAAAAATTAATTTTGTTTTTAAATTCCCATCATTTCTGAAAATTAATTTTATTTCAAAAACTTATTTTCGGAAATCAATTTTGTTTTAAATATTGATAATTTCTGAAAATAATTCCATTTCAAATTCTGATTTTCAAAAATTAATTTTGTTTTTAAATTCCCATCATTTATGAAAATTAATTTTATTTCAAATACTTATTTTCGGAATTCAATTTTGTTTTAAATATTAATAACTTCTGAAAAATAGTTTCATTTCAAATTCTTATTTTTAAAAATTAATTTTGTTTTTAAATTCCCATCATTTCTAAAAATTAATTTTATTTCAAATTTTAAATAATTTTGAAAATTAATTTCATTTTAGATATTCATTTCCGAAAAATCAATTTTATTTCTAAATCTTACTAACTTGGAAAATAATTTCATTTTAAAGAATTAACTTTGTTTCTGAATAATAATAATTTGAAAAATAATTTGGTTTTAAATATTCATTCCTGAAAGTTAGTTTTGTTTCAAAACTTTGAGAAATAATCTCACTCTAAAGTATTCATTTCCGAAAATTAATTTTGTTTAAGTTTTAATAACTTTTGAAAAATGATTCATTTTAAATATCCACTTTCGGAAATTGATTTTATTTCCGGAAGGTTATTGTATTCCGGAGCCTCGCAACCGAACGCTATCGAGACAATTACCCTTGTTTAGTTCAGATTTTTCCTTTATTTTCTTCCGTCATTTAAATTCAATTCCAAGAATCAATTCCGTTCTACATTACAAACCGTCGGCCCCCGGCGAATCAGTTGTTGGTATAGGCTACCATACCGGCCAGTAGCTGATATCAAAAGGCCCCGAAGGTTACACAAAAATCACACACGAACAAATCCGAAGGTTCTGACGGGTTAGATCGGTTGACCCAGGCAACCTTGCCAGTCAGTGACTAACCACGAAGGTGATTCCCTAGGATTACACACAAGCTCTGGGACCCGGAACACACAGTTGTTGGTACAGGCTACCATACCGGCCAGCGGCTGCTGATGTGAAACCTCTCAGAGCAACACAAATACTACTCAATCCGAAAACCTCCTCAAATATTCCTGATTTTATCTCCTAAAAGATGATTATCTGTAGGAGGATAATTTTCGCTCGTGGATGGTTTTGGGTTGGCTGCGGAGGAATATTTTTCCGCTTTGAATAAATTCTACTTGAATAATCTTCCACTTCAAATAATATTAAATGAATATTTTTTTGGCCCTTTTTAATAATTTCAAACGTTTGAAGAAAATTAAATCTTTGTCGGTGATCAGCTCTTGGTAATTTCCAGAGAAACGATTCTTGCCCGAAAAATGGATCTGTTATAAAAAGGAAAAATCCCTCCATTAGGTACCCTATAATTGAGCTTCGAATTGCGGCTCTACTTATGATTTTTAGTTTGGTCTTTCTGGTCGCTTAACATGTTTATTTTATTTCAAAAATCAAAAGAAATCCATTCCCATAATTTTCGACTATGCAATTTTTTCAACATATTATATATTTTTTTTTTTTGTTGTGTTGTCGCAATATTCCAACGCTTCAGTTACAATCCGTTATTTAAGACACCGAGCTCAATAAAATACACTCTCACGGCCGTCCTGAGCAAATTTCCGCGAGGTTAGGCTCGAAAAGGCCACCTGTCCAACATAACGCAGTTCTTCCGAATAACGAGTAAAGGAAGGGTTTTTCTCTTCTTGACCGAGATGGAAAACTCGCCGGTTGGGACGTAACAGAAGCTTCCAACGTCTCAATTAAAAAATTTGCTCAGACATATGATGGATAATTACTGCGAATGGTAATTATTATTATTAAAACTTTAAACATTATTGATATCAAATATTTAAATATAAATGAAAAAATGATTTTCAAATATCATTAAAAATAAATCATTTTATATTAATCAATTCACCGCGTTCGTTCAAAATATGAATATTTTTTTCTTTCTCTTTTCAAGGATTTACCCAAAAAATGTTATCTATTTGAGATGTATAAGGCAACGACGAACAACCATACACATCTACAAAAATTGCTTCACGATGCATCAGTATCATATGATGTCCTGCTTCTTGAAAAACGTAATACGTCCTCTTTACATTGTTCACTCGGCAATCAAAATCAACGAAGATATTATCTAGTTTAATTGCTCACAAATCATAGCAATATTGTACGTTTTTTCATTACAACAACAAAAAATGGCCAATCAATCACAAAATCATTGAAAAAAATATTCTTTACAGAAAAGATCAATCATTATTTTCACGTTTACCCTGAAAACGTATAATTGTCTATAAAGATAATGGAATTTCCATTTGGTAGACACTCTTGCAATGATTAGTAAAGATTTTTTCGATCTTTGCCTCGACATAATTCGATCAAAAATACCTATACCTGAATAGTTAAATATCGCTTCGTCAAACGAAAAATTAGAGAAAAGAAGAGATACTTTTTTTGAAACTTTTATTTTCTATAAATGTTTATTTGTCGCATTTGTATAATTGAAAACAAACAAATTTGTCTTCAACATTTTATAGCATAAGAGCAACTGTATACCCGAGGCAACGTTATTTTTTTGAATAATTGTTAGAGATGAGAAAAAAAGTGAAGTCAGTCGAATTTTTTGTTTTTTTTTCACCACCAAATAAAGGATTGAACAATAGATGATCTTATATAGCTTATATAAGCTATATAGTGTACCGCAAATTTAAACGAACGTTAGAACAAAAATAATAATCGATAAATAATAATGAACCACAATTATCCAATAATCGATTGATCCACATCAAAATTATAAAATTTAAATTATGATTTTTCTAAATCTAAAAGAAAATACAAAAACAAAATCGACGGATAACGATTAAACTATTCGCCAACAAAAAAACAAAGCACTAAAAAAGAGAAAAAAAATCAATTAAAAAAAAATTATTTCAATTTATACCATTTTTTTGATAATACAACACATTTCAATTAACATAAAACATTTAATATATTATTATTTTTATTGTCAATTTAATTTATAATAATCGAATTTATATTGAATATTCTTTTTATATTAATATTGATCCATCTTCGATTTTCTTAAATTATGGCAAAAAAATTTTTTTTTTAGAAATTCTCTTTTTCTTTTAAATAACAGTAAATAACGTTCAACAACGCAGTAGTACGTCGAGTGAAAATCACAAGATTTGTGTTTTAATCCGGATGATACAATTTAAAGTGATTCTGAACTGTGACATTCTGATTTTCATCACCGTTATTCCGATTTGATGGAGATAGCTGTTGATTATTATCCGCCTGATTGTAACGGACTCCATTATTACGAATATATCGTCCATTAACAACTCTACCGCGCGTTTCACGACGATAAACTTCGTTGTTACGAAATGAACGAATATTGTCCATTTCACGATGGCGAAATATCCCTTCATCAAATACGGCATTACGACCTATGTAAAAGAAAAGGGCATTATATTATTATGTCGGTATTACGATTAATGAAAATTGCTATTATTGACGATGGGACCCTCTTTACCCCTATTTCGTCCTCGATACAAATGACGCCATGGAAATGAATCAAGTCCGAACGATAATACTCGCATAATGGCTAAACCTAAATTTGCCAGAGCCCGCCGTCGTTCCCACCTAGCACGCAAAACTCGAAAAGACCCTAAATAAAAATACAATTTTTATCCAAACGTAATATTAGTATATAATAATTTTTCAAACAATAAAAATATTAAATTTATTTTTAAAAAATTTCAGAATTTTTTAGTCACGCGTTTTTTGGATTTTTTTTTCCAAAAAAAGGACCTCTTTGTAAAATCTGAAAAAATTCAGAATAATCTAATAAACTATAACAAAATTTTTGGACTTTAGTCTAATATTGAAATTTTAATGCTTTATGAGTAAAATTAAAAAAAAAAATTCTTTGCAATTTTTTGAATTTTACTCATAGAGTATTGAAATCTCCATTTTAGAACAAAGTCCAAAAATTTTGTTATATTTTATTAGATTTATCCTGAATTTTTCAGAATTTACAAAGAGGTCCCTCTAAAAAAAAAACTAAAAAACGCATGACCGAAAAATTCTGAAAAAATTTGGGAAATTCGTTTCCAATGTGTTTTTTTATATTGAAAATTTAGAAGAAAATCAAAATCATTTATATGCTCATATATATGAGACATCCACGATATTCCGATCAAAATCTTGCCTTGATGATTATGATTTTCCTTTAATTTTTTTATATAACAAATCATTAAAACAAAATTTTACCAAATTTTTCCAGAATTTTTTGGTTACGCATTTTTTGGATTTCTTTTTTTAAAAAAGACCTCTTTGTAAAATCTGCAAAATTCAGAATAAATCTAATAAAATATAATGCAAATTTTTAGACTTTATTCCAAAATAGAGATTTTAATACTTTATGAATAAAATTCAAAAAATTAAAAAAAAAAATTCAATTTTATTCATAAAGTATTAAAATCTCCATTTTGGAAGAATTAAAGCCCAAAAATGTTATTATATTTTATAAGATTATTCTAAATTTTTTCAGATTTTACAAATGGTCCTTTTTTTCAAAAAAAAAAAAATTTTAAACACGTAACCAAAAAATTCTGAAAAAATTTGAAATTTTTTTTTTCAATGTATTTTTTTATATCAAAAATTTAGAGAAAAATCGAAATAATCAACACAAAATTTTGATCAAAATAACATGAAATGCCTCATGTATAGAAAAAAAATAAACATTCATATAAAGCTCAAAGAATTTTTAATTCATTTTAATTTATTATTATTATACTCTTTTATTATTTCATATATTTATTTGATCAAATTTTAATCGAGGACGATCGGTAAAGTAACGATCATCCAAAGCAACAAACACAATAATAACAGCTGTGTTCATCTTGGACGTTTACAATGTTTACACACTTTTAGCACATATGTATAAATATACATCGACATATAAAATGCCACAAAAGCACGTACACCCAGAGAAAAGTCTAGTTTGTTCAAATAAATCCTATTAGGCCGGCCTACAACTAAAAAAATTTATTTGACTCGAACAAAAATTTATTTAACTCGACTAGGATTTATTTGAACGAACTACATTTTCTAGATCGTTCAAATAAATCCTAGTCGAGGCAAATAAATTTTTTTAGTTGTCGGCCGGCCTAATAGGATTTATTTGAACGAAATAGATTTTTCTCTGGGTGTAACATCCAAAACAAATACAGCGAAAATGAATCATTTGGAAAAAAACCCAACTTTTAACTTGCTAGGCAAAAGCTGCAGCATTCGTCTTCGACGCCTATATAGCACGTATACATAAGCCACATTCGTTTTAGATGCTTATACGTTTCAACACATCAAATATATAAAAATATGTATCGACATATAAAATGCTATAGGATATGACGCTCGCAACACTCAAGGCGTCCAAAACGAATACAGTCAATAGGGTTAATCACTACACTGCTTCAATCCTTACAAATTCATTTTGTTTACTTTAAACTTGAATTAAACATTTATAACGAATAATTATAATATTTTAATCTGTTAATATAAAAGAAATAATAAAAATTATCACAAAGAGCAAGAATACATACAACTCGCATCTATCGCCACATTGTCCTCCTCGCCATCAACCGCAACTTCTTCTTCGATGATATGGTTCTAAAAAAAATAACAAGAACTATTTGAACAAATAATTATCGATAAATTTCAAATAAATCATGTTAATCCAAAAAATAACAAAATAATTATTTGACGATATACATACTTTGTCCGCGTTTTCCGCCATTTTTTCGACATAGAATAATTCAACGAAGATGGGTTGCAATCGTCTTACAATTAAAGTGGGTTTACATACGCGCGATAACACAGAGCGTGGTCATACATTGTGAACCCCGCATTAGATGCTCACACTTGCAGCGTTCACGCTTACAAGCGCCAAATGTTAGTATTCGTCTGACGTATGAACACTTATATTATAAAAATAAATATTATAAACTGTTTACAAACATATGTTCAAATTATTATTGAAAATCATATATAAAATTATTTGCCATAACTTAATCAAAAAGTTATTCTAAAATATATATAATATTTGTAGAGATAATTACTAAAACTTTGATCATTCATTGAAAAAAAAATCTGATAATAATTTTTTAACGTAAATATAAAAAAAAAAATTCAAACAATTTATAAAGAATTTTTCAAACCAAAATTATTCTTGAAAAAGCTGAAAAAATATTAACAAAGACAACTTTAAATATTGATTACCGATTTTACTAATACTCAAATATCTTCATCAAATATTACAAATCAAAAGAAGACACAAATTCTTTTTCACCTTCCTTGAGAACTTAAACTTTTGTTGTCTATTTCACTTAATAATTGATTCAAGGAAATATAAAAATACCATTAATGTATCATTATATTCAGACTTGAAAAAAAAATATGTTGAGAAGTTTTGACGATTATGCTGATTCTCAAAAAATATGTTAAGAAATTTTTGAAATTACACTAGACTTCTCAAAAACCTGGATTTTTTAAAGAATGACAAAATTCAATGAAATTATAGAGGCTAGCTGAATCTACTCATTCCCCTTGATATAGGATCAAGTATATGTTTAGAGCTCCACAAAATTAATCATATATGTGTGGAAACAACACTATAACATCTAACGATGTTACTGTGAATATCAAAGAAGCTCTTCATCTCAAAATAAACGATCCTTATCACACTTCTTATGGTGTTGAGAATTGTTAATTCACTATTATACAAATGACTCAAACAACTATGAGATCAGAATTAAAAAAGCTATCGCTACTCAAAGATTTCAGAGAACACTAGAATCTCAATATTGCCATAGTCAAGAGTACAAGTGAAAACGACAAAATTTGAAGCATTACTTATCTCGGATACAAAATTCGTAAGTATATAAAATAATTCTATTTTGAAAAAATTTAATGCAGCATGCACCCATAAATTTTGACACGTGTAACAATTTTTATCAGGTTCTATCTCAAAACTTAAAAATTAAAAAAAAATCCCATATTTAAAGAATTTTTTTGCTTTCAGATATGAGATTATCAACGAAGATTTAAAAAGCAATGCAAACACAAGTGGAAGTGAATCAAAATCCCATTCTTCCAAGTACTTGTAAAAAATTTCAATTATTGTGAATTATTATGAATAAAACAAACACATCTGATGTCATAAATTTTTTTTAATTTTTTTGTTTAATGCTAAAAATCGTTTTTTCTTGTGGCGTCCGATGATTCTAAATGTCATAGACATTGATTTGTATTTGTGAATTAATTGCCATAAATTAAATTATTTTTTTTTAAATTTCAACTTTAAGAAAATTATACAAACTTGAAATTGGTACACAATTCTCACATGAATTCTTTATTCTTTTGCTTAATGCAAAAAATCGTTTTTTCTTGTAGCGTTCAATTGTCCTAAATATCATAGACATTGATTTCTATTTGTGAATTAATTGCAATGAATTAAATTATTTTTTTGAAAATTTCAACTTCAAGAAAATTATGCAAACTTAAAATTGGCACATAGTTCTCACATGAATTCTATGTTCACAATTGAATAAAAATCAAAAAAATTCAGAACGCTGTCCAAGCATATAAGACATGTTCTTTTAAGGATTCGAAATATTTTTAACAAGGAATAGAATTTCGAAAAATAATATATCATTAAAAAAGCCATCTTTATGTAATAACAAAAGTGATAATTTAAGAAATTGAAAAAATAGAATACAATCAATACGTAAAATTTTTTGTAGATTTACTCCTTCGCATGCAAAATTTATTTTTAATTATCGTACATTATTATACAAAGAATTGAAGCATACTAGTTTATAATTCGAATTTTAAACTTTACTTCTTTTTCTTAATGTAAAACGATATGAGAGCTAGCTGCATTTGTATGGAATAAGTTTACTGGGAAATACAATTGATGTAATAAAGAGAAACCACAAATAACAGAAAATATATGCTCGAAATAAAAATCCGAAAACAAAAAAAAGGCGGAATATCAATTCCTTTATTAGTGTAGACATATTAGTAAAAAAACAAAATAGTATTATGTACCTTCGAGAATGAGTTTCAACTAAAAAGATTTATCAAACATTACAGACTCAAAACTTCCAAGCACCGTTAATATAAATAATACAAATAACAATGAACCTATGTAATCTCCAAGTATTGTGTGCAACTACCGCAATAACATTTCGCAACCACAATTTTCCTTAATATATCATAGAAAAAACTGAGTTTTCTTTGCCAAATTGAATTCTATAAAATGAAGAGTATAACTATGTACAAAATGATATTATTAAACGTTTTGTTATATAATATACACGACATGAGTTACCAAACATTTTACTTCATCAGCATAATGACGATAATGGTCTAGTTTTTTTTTAATAGAAGATCTTTTAAATTAACCAAATCCAATTCCAGAAACTGTTCATCATTTTAAACTAAAAAAATATTTTTAATTAGTATATATACACTTTATTTATTATGTTCGTTTTAGGAAATTTTTTTTTTAACTATAACTCCACTCAGAACATTTGATTCATCGGGGAAATTCATCATAAGCAAAACTCCGAAAATTACACACTTATTGACAAACACATCTATCTATTGATTTATCGATGAAATGACAAAGTTATTGCGTCCATTGATTGTGATTTTAATTCCTCTTTGAAGTCAACGTTAAGAGAATGTGAAAGATCTGTTTTACCGACAATTTTTTCGAACAAATCTTTCTTGTAAATGGTGAAAAATTAAGGAAAAACCAAAGTTTTAGGCCTTGCGTATATACTGATGCAGAACCTAAAACTTTTGTTTTGCCCAAAATGTTGCTGATCTCTGAGAAAGACTTGTTCGAAAATTTCAACTATCTTTCTCGCACTCATGTATCAGCTGATCAACTTTCACATCCTCTTAAGCCCATCACACACGCTTTCGCATAGTATAGCATAAGAAATTTCGACCAATCACATAGCTCTATTTCTTATGCATTGTATTATATACATATCTGTGAATATACACGTGATTCATCGGAAGAACATGGCCGTATGGTAGATGTCGCCTCAACGCGATTACCGGAGCCAACCACAAAGACAAGAAGAAGAAGAAGAAGAAAAGATTAATCGAAATTTTTAATGCTATACTAGGCGAAAGCGTGTGTGATGGGCTTTATTTTCTTAAGAGGATGTGAAAGAATCTGTTTTACCGACAATTCTTCGGCCAAGTCTTTCTCGTAAATGCTGAAGAATTTCAAAAAAACCAAAGTTTTAGGCCCTGCGTAATATCCTGATGCAGAGCCTAAAACTTTCCTTTTGCCTTAAATGTTGCTAATCTCCGAGAAAAATTTGTCCGAAAATTTCAGCTATCTCTCTCGCACTCATGTAACAGCTGTTCATCTTTCACATCCTCTTAATTGCTAACTTAGAATGAATTTAGGCACGGGCGCACTGCGCTTGAGCGCTGCATAATCTAGCGTACCTATTGGTCAAATTAAATTTCACGCGTCACAGTACCACGCGTAAAATTAATTTTGACCAATGGCTACGCAAGGTTACACCGTACTCGAGCTCTATGCGCCCGTGTCAGAATTCATTCATAGGCTCCATTCGTTTTAAACGCTTATACGTTTTTAGCACGTATGTATAAATATACATTGACACATGAAATGCTATAGAATGTAGCGTTCACACGCTGTAATATATAATCCGAAAATTATTATGTGCGAACTACGTAAGTAGAAGTTTGGCAACTCTGTAATGCTAAGACGAAAGACATACGTCTACAATCAACTATCCTCAGTCTTGTACCGGCCCTCATCCAGCTCACCTCGCTCTATATCTACAATAAAGGAACCTGTTACGTTATTATATAGTCTGTCTATTATTTATTACGTTGTGTCTCTCCCCCACTATATTATATTGGCGACGAGGCAAAAGTGGTGTAATGAAGGAATTTTGAGCAAGGAGACTTGAATTTCTTTTCGAAAAACGTGTGAAATCGCCGACGGCCATGGCGGACGGTCGGAATGAAGAAGCGGAACGGCAGAAGCTTTTGGAGAGACAAAGATGGCTAGAACAGACGAAAGCAGAGCAAGAAGCGATGGAAAAAAACTTGTTGCTAAAGCAGGAAAAAATGCAGTTATTTGAGCGACAGTTACTAAATCATCAAGAACAATTGAACGAGCAATTACGACAACGAGAATTGGAGCGGCTAGCGAGAGAGGCAGTCGAGGCTAGTCAACGGCCCAATCCAAGCACAACAACAACAACACAGCCGGGCCAAAGCGTGAGTTTTTTTTCTACCATCGGTTCGCTTTCGGAATATCATACCGGTGAAGATTGGGAATTATACGAAGAACGGTTAAATCAGTATTTCGTGGCAAATAATGTGCCCGATGATCGTCGTGTTGCCGTTTTGATTACGCTGGTGGGGCAAGAGGCGTATAAAATTCTAAAGGATCTCTGTGATCCGTGTTTACCTTCGACAAAGTCGTATGAAGCTTTGTGTGAGATATTGAAAGGACAATTCGCGCCGAGAATTTCCATATACAAGGAGAGAATAGAATTTTATGACCTAGCTCAAGGGGATAATGAAGCTGTAAACGACTGGTTTGCTCGAATAAAAAGTAAAGCAGTCAAGTGCAAGTTCGGCGCGTTGCTGGACGAAAAAATTAAAGAGAAATTTGTTCATGGACTGAGAAAAGGGCCAATTTTGGACAGAATCTGTGAACAAGAACCATCAGCTGGATTGAACGAGATATTGGAGGTCGCACGAAATAAAGAGGCCACACTGGCTAATTCATCGAAGGCTCAAGCGTCGCAAATCAACAAGATTAATTCATACAACGAGAGAGGTTCTTCATGGCGAAGGCCTGTTACCAGCGCTGTTTCGAGGAAGGAAGCACGGGACGAGAAGACCAAGGACGCGTCAAAAGGGTCAAGATGTAACCACTGCGGTGGTGGTTACCATGATTTCGTGAACTGCAAGTACAAGACTTATAAATGTAAATTGTGTAATAGAATTGGTTATTTGGCTAAGGTTTGTCGAATAAAAAAGAAAAAACCGAATCAACATTTTATAGAAGTAGAAAATGACGAACAAACAGAAGTTTTTGATATGTTTAACATTGACGACAAGCCGAGAAGCGAGAAACCCCTTATGGTGGAAATAATGGTAGAAGGGGTAGTTATTAATTTTGAATTGGATTCAGGGTCAGCAAAATCGATTATTCCGCAGAGAATTTTCGAGCAAAAACTGTCGAAATGTAAGTTAGAGTCATCATCGATTAGATTGCGAACGTACGATGGTTCGGTGTTGGTGCCGCGAGGTAAAATTTGCGTGAGGTTACAGAACAAGGCGTTCGTTTGTAGTGGTGAGCTCATTGTTGTTAAACACGGCTGTCGACCGTTATTGGGTCGAGATTTAATGAAGCAACTTGGATTTTATATTACCTCGCTAAATCACATCGATACTAATCTACAAGTAGAATCGTTGATTGCGGAATATTCGGAATTGTTCGAGGCGACCCTTGGGACATATAAGTATGAAAAAATTGAAGTTAAATTGAAAGAAAAAGTCACACCGATTTTTATTAAACCTCGAGCCGTACCTCTAGCATTGAAGAAAAAATTAGATGAACAATTACAGAAATTGGAAGACGATGGCGTTATTTCGTTAAAAAAAAAGTAACCCTTGGGGAACGCCGTTGGTCCCAATTCTTAAAGAGGACGGTAGTGTGCGAGTTTGTGCCGATTATAAAGTTACAGTAAACAGATTCGTCGAAGATATTAAGCATCCGTTACCGAGAATTGAGGAATTGTTCGCGGCGTTAAGCGGGGGAAAAAAATTTACGAAATTAGACTCAACAGCGGCGTACAATCAGCTAGAGTTATCGGAAGAAACGAAGAGCTTATTAGCGTGGAGCACACATCAGGGAATATATACGATTAATCGTTTACCATTTGGCGTCAAGCCGGCGTGTGCAATAATTCAAAAAATTCTCGAAAAGATTCTGCAAGGCGCAGAAGGGGTTATAAATTTTCTTGACGATATCGTTGTTACCGGACAAACTCATGAAGCGCACATGAGAAATTTGAGGGAGGTTTTCAAACGGCTAAAGGAAGCAGGGTTGCGATTAAATAAAAAGAAATGTGCATTTTTCCAGGCGGAGATAAAGTATCTGGGACATATAATTGACGAGCAAGGTCTCCGTAAAGATTTCGAAAAAATCGAGGCAATTGCTAAAGTTCCCAGACCGGCAAATATAACAGAGATTCAAGCTTTCATTGGTATGGTGAACTATTACGCGAAATTTGTACCAAAAATGTCAGATATTTTATCGCCGTTTTATGAAAAATTGAAACAAAAGGAATATGTATGGTCGGAAAAATGCGAAGAGGCTTTTAAAAAAATAAAAAAAGAAATGTCTTCGGAAAGATTTTTGGTGTATTTTAATCCAAAAATGCCAATTAAATTAGTATGTGACGCATCGAACATAGGCTTGGGAGCGGTGCTGTTACACGTTCTTCCAGATAAAACAGAGAGACCGATTTGTTTTGCATCGCGAGTATTAAAGGAGGCGGAAAAAAATTATTCCGTAATCCACAAAGAGGCCTTGGCAATATATTGGGCGGTAAATAAATTTTATCAGTATTTACTGGGTAATAAATTTATTTTAGCTTCGGATCACAAGCCTTTACAGGCATTGTTCGGGGAAAATAAAAGCATTCCACAGATGGCAGCTGGACGTTTACAACGGTGGGCATTGTTTTTGAGTGGATTCGATTATTCGTTTCAATATATTAAAGGTAAATGTAACGGGGGAGCAGACGGACTCTCTCGACTCCCATTACCAGGCAAACAAACGGATGATAAGGTTGTAGAAGATTATTTTCATTATTTGGTGGAAGAACGTGTACCAGTAACAGCCGATCAAATTCGGAGAGAAACTCGACGAGACAAATTATTAGCGAAACTGTATATATATACGAGAGATGGTTGGCCAAGTTCAGTCGAGGCAAAAATGAAAACATTTGAGAGCCGAGCAAATGAGATTTATATTGACAAGGGAATTATGATGTGGGGGTATCGAGTGATCGTGCCTAAGAAATATCAACGATTGTTGCTGGAGGAAATCCACAGCGCCCATATGGGAATGTCAAAAATGAAGTCTCTGGCAAGACAATATTTCTGGTGGCCTGGTTTGGATAAACAAATTGAAGAATTTGTAAAAAATTGTGAGTCGTGTAGATCCACAGCCAGAACACCAGAAAAAGCGGTTTTAATCAAATTTCGTGAAGCAGATTATCCTTACGAACGAGTTCACATTGATTTTTTAGGACCATTTGAAGGAAAGGTTTATTTTTTATTAATAGATGCCTTTTCCAAGTGGCCAGAAGCTTTTGAAATGTCAAAAGTGGACTCAAGCGCTACTATCGAAAAGCTTCGGGAATGCTTCGCGAGGTTTGGATTGCCGAAAACCATAATTTCTGATAATGGACGACAATTTGTATCGGAAGAATTTGCTTCGTTTTGCAAGAACAACGGTATAATACATAGAACTTCGGCGCCATATCAACCATCTACTAACGGATTAGCAGAGAATGCAGTAGGGTCATTTAAAAGAGGAATTAAAAGAGCTTTGTTCGATAATAAAAAAAAAGACAAATTGACAACGGTGATAAACCAGTATTTATTTGCATACCGGAATATACCTCATTCGACGACCGGGGAGACACCGGCGAAGTTAATGTTTGGTCGAAATATTAGGACAAGATTAGATTTGATAAATAAAACAGAAGCGGAAAAATCGAGGGAAAGGCAAGTCAGGTTTTTCCACGGAAAAAGAGATGTAGAATTCGAGATTGACGAATGGGTATATGCGAGAGAGTATAAAAACCCAATGAAACCGACATTGCGAAAAGCCAAGATAGTAAAAAAATTAGGTAAGAGGTTCTACATTTGCAAGCCGGAAGATGAAGAAATGGAGTGGAAACGGCATACGGATCAAATGTTAAAATCAGGCAAATTTTATGAAAAAGAGCTGGAAGAGGTGGAGATTCCGAGGAGTCAATCGGATCGATTTGAACAAGAAAAAGATGAGGAGAATAGAAATAAAGTAACCGGTGAGGGAAGATTAAGCGAAAATAAACAGGCTAATACTAGCACCGGAGGAAAAAGAAGTAGCGAGTTACTGCAAGAGGCACTTGACAAAAATAAAATTGTAGAAGAAGTGGAAATAAGTGCGGAAGAGAAAAATAACAGTTCAATAATAGTAAATAATGCAGCTCGAACTCCGAGACCGAAACGAGTACGAAAACCGATTGATAGACTGAATTTATAAAAGAAATATAATTTTAAAACGTGATTAAACGTGTCAATAAATAATTGTACTGTGATTTTAATCATCGGAAGTCACACGACGTTATGTGTCGTTGAAAAACAGACTGCGTTTTTCAACGAGATTATGAATCTATAAGTAAATGTAATGTGATTTGGTGGAAATCATACGTCGTTATGCGCGGTTAAAAAACAGACTGTAAGTCTAAATAGTTACAATCCGTTAATTAAATGTAACGCGATATTTTTGGAAGTCATACGACTTAGCTGATAAGGGAGGGATGTAATATATAATCCGAAAATTATTATGTGCGAACTACGTAAGTAGAAGTTTGGCAACTCTGTAATGCTAAGACGAAAGACATACGTCTACAATCAACTATCCTCAGTCTTGTACCGGCCCTCATCCAGCTCACCTCGCTCTATATCTACAATAAAGGAACCTGTTACGTTATTATATAGTCTGTCTATTATTTATTACGTTGTGTCTCTCCCCCACTATATTATACACGCTCAAAGCATCCAAGCGAATGCAGCTTATGTGACGCCTACCCCGTCGGTATTGCCAATTTGCAATTTATAAAGAGGATGTGAAAGACCTGTTTTACCATCATAGAAGACTCGAATTTTTGAACAAATGCCATTTCCAAATTATTTAATCAAATGAGCTGAAATTTTGGAATGTCATTACAATAAAAGTATTCTAAAACCAAAAACTCAGAAAATTTCGATAGCGCAAAAAAAATTTACAGTTTTATTATCAGGTGGAATCTGTAATGCAGATATGGATTTCCCGATGTTAGCATTGTCCGATTGCGAAAATTCTCAGTTTTAAGTATTAGAGTAAAGAAAAATGCAGATATCACTAAACGGATAACGAGCCTGGATTGTCATTCCCTGCCATCTAGCGGTAGCACGCGTCGCGAAAATTCTCACTACTTTACCGACGTCATCTGAGTTCATCGGCATCTTTCACATCCTCTTTTACGAAAAAGCTCCGTGAAGGTCACACCATCCTTTTGAATATCAATCTACCTGTGTCTATTCTTCAATCATCACTGCATAACAACCAACGCAAGAATTTTACTCTGCATATCGACATTCACTAAAATTTTTGAAAAACTAACATTAGTTTAACTATTTTATTATACAGTTCAGTGAAAAAGTATACAACGCGCTTCCATCTTAGTCAACGACAATTGAGATTCTTCTGCGATTGCAATATAAAGGTGTACACCACGTCCAAATCCATGCAAGTATATATATGCAAATATATGTCACAAAACATATATCAATTCTCAATATTTTTTTCATTGTTTATCGTACTTATATATGACTTTTCATACATTAGATTAACGAAAAATAGTAAACACAATATATTTGATTTGAAAATAGGTATATATTTGATTGGAAAAAAGATATATTTGATTGGAAAAAAGATATATTTGATTTGAAAAAACTACGATTTTTCAACTTTTTTGATCTTCTCAATAATGTTTTCTTCCTCATAGACAACTCGCGTGTAAAAAAAATGGCATTATTAATATGTACATTTAGTCAACACATACTCAAATTTTGCGATCGTATTTCATACACCCTGCATTTCGTTTTGGAAACTTACACGTTTGTCAACGTCACATCCGATAGCATTTTATATGTCGATGTATATGGAACATTCCACGCCAAATCGACTGTTTTCGAACCCGACCCCTTTCAATTTAGCTGAAACATTTTTTATTTTTTTCTACCTTTTTAAAAACATTTTTCAAAATGTTTTCAAATTTTTTTAACCAACTAACAAAAAGTTATAAATTTAAAAAAAAATTGACTTTTTATTCTTCAAATATCTATAAATTTTTAAAAAATGTACTTATCGGAACATTTCTTTCAAAATTTTTATTTTCAAATGTTATTTTTGTAAAAAATAAAAAAAAGTTATTCAAACCAATTTTCAACGTCTTTTTTGAATATTTCGGAAAAATACGAAAATGTCTCGACGATTGTCATTAAAAAAAAAAATTGTCCCCTTTTTTTTGATAAAAACTGACATTTTTTGCAAATTCTCTGATGAAATTTTCAAAATGAGATTTTTTCATTTGCTATTTTTTTTCAATTAAAAAAAATTATTAATTTCACAAGCTTTTATTTAGTTTCACTTCTGTAATCAGATCTTGCAAGTTAAATTTGACCCACTTCCCAGTTTCCGAGTGAGTTAAAATTTGTTATGCATATGTAAATCGGATAACAATGCAATATTATCACAAAAAATTTGCAAATTTTTTGCAAAAAAATTGTTTCGCAAAATTTTTATAAACAATTCACTTGAAAATTGTTTTGCAACAAAAAATGTTTCGCATAATTTTTTTCAAAATTTTGTTCACAAAATAGTTTTAAACAATTGATTTTCAATATGCCTCTCCGAAAATTTTGCAGTCTTTTTCCAACAAACATTGTGAAAAATTTTTTTACATAAATTTTGCAGAAAAATGTTGCAAATTAATTGTGTGAAATAATTTTGTCTAACAAATTTTACAAAATAATTTTTGTGCTAAAAATTTTGCGAAACATTTTTTTCACAAAAAATGATGCGAAATTAGATATAAATTACTAAATTAGTTATTTAACATCATAAATACTAAAAAGTAAAAAATCAATAAACGAAACAAAATTTTCTTTTAAACAAGCTTTTATTAGTTATTAATAAAAAATAACTAAAAAGTTAAAAATAATTTTATTCCAATTAGAAATGAATTTTCAAATAAAAAGATGTTACATTTCAACAAAATGCGAGCGAAAAAAGAAGGTGTAACACGCTTTTATTTGAAAACTTATTTCCAATCGGAATAAAATTATTTTTAACTTTTTAGTTATTTTTTATTAACAACTAATAAAAGCTTGTTTAAAAAAAAAATTTATTTCGTTTAATTCTTCAACTTAGCTTATTTCTCATAACACCACTCTGGAGATGTTTGAGGATGTTGAAAAAACCTCAAAGTTTGAAAAAAAAGAATAAATTAAATAAAAAATTGTAATCATCAAACAAAATTCAATGTTTTTTAAAAAAGTAAGAAAAAAAAATACTTCTGAATAATTTTTATATATTTTTTTTCAAAACTACATTTAAAAACAAAGAAGATGAAAAGAAAAAAATGTTAATTGGTTTATTTTTGGATAAACAAAAAGCTTTAAAATGTTTTTGATTATTAATTTATGATAGAATTTGTTTCATTTTTTTTTTCAACACTTCACTTTCCTTTATTTAATTACCCAAAAAAACATAGATTCTTCAATAATTTTATATACAATAGCTATAATTCCATCGCAAATTAACCACTTAAAATTTTTTTAAATCCTGGTTTTTTCCAAAATGAATCAAATATATTTTTTTTTCATTTTCTTTGTTTTTAAATATTATTTAAACAAAAAATATAACAAAAATTTTTTAGAACTATCTTTTTTTTCTTACTTTTTTAAAAAACATTTAAATTTTTCGATGATTACCATTTTCCATTTAATTCATTATCATTTTTTTTCAACCTTTGCATTCAAACTTTTCTCAACATTCTCAAAAATACTCATGGTCAGAGTGATATTAAGAGAAATAAGCTGAGTAAAAAAAAAAGTCCCTTAGTTAGAGCATAAATACAGAAACTGTAATAAAAATTGCCCAGACAAAATATTCAAATCTGGTAATATACGGACCATTTCAATTTCCATGGAAAATCGATAGAATATTTTCAGGCAGAGATGAAAAAAATCAAAATTCATATTTTACACGGAAATTCAAGGTTCATCATGGTCTGAGACTGTAAACTGACCATTCAGATAATACTTAAAAAAAAAAAAATGAGATGAGAGCATTATCACAGATAATTGACCTTTTATCACGATTTCAACGACGAAGACGTAAATTTTCATAAATTATCATGCTCATAAGTAAAAAATGATAATTCCACTGATAATTATTCGATCGTTTACGTTAACGATCCCTTAATTAGAGCACAATTACAAGAGCTGTACAAAAAATTACCAAAACAAAATAGTTAAATCTGGCAATATACGGCCCACTCTAATTTCCATGGAAAATGAATAGAATTTTTTCAGACATAGGAGAAAAAATGAAAATTCGCTTTTCATATGAAAATTCAAAGTTCATCACGGTCTGAAACTGTTAAATAACCATTGAGACAATACTTTTTAAAAAAATGAACGAGATAAAGCAATTATCGTAGATAATTAATCTTTCATAACGATTGTAATCACGAAAACGTAAAGTTTCGTGAATTATCATGCTCGTAAATCGAAAATGATACTTTCACGAAAAATTAATCGATCGTTCACGTCAATGGTCCCTCAGTTAGAGCACAAATACAGAAGCTGTAAAAAAATGACCAAAACAAAATATTCAATTCTAATAATATACGTGCCATTTCAATTTCCATGGAAAATCGATAGAATATTTTCAAGGGTAAATAAAAAAATCAATATTCATAATTCACACGAAATTGAAAAGTTCATCATGACCTGAGGCTGTAAAATAACCATTCAGATAATACTTAGAAAAAAAAGCCGAGATAAGGCAATTATCGCAGACAATTGACCTCTTATCACAATTTTATCGACGGAAACGTAAATTTTTGTGAATTATCATGCTAGTAAGTCGAAGATGACATTTCCACAAAAATTATTAAAATATCTTAAAACTTTTTACACAATGTATATATATATATATCAAATCAAATATATGAAGTAAATCAAATATATATTAGTATACATATAATCAAAGTTTTTACTTATTGAATTCAATAAATATTAAAGAAAAGACAAACGTTTAACCTCTTATCACAATTTTATCGACGGAAACGTAAATTTTCGTGAATTATCATGCTAGTAAGTCGAAGATGACATTTCCACAAAAATTATTAAAATATATTAAAACTTTTTACACAATGTATATGTGTCATTCCATATCAATTCAACGATGTTTTGACGGTGACCCCTTAGATTTTTTTTTTTAAATATGTTATTATACATGCAAAAAGAAGTATCCATGCCAATTTTTAGCTCTCTATCTTAAACCATACCGAAGTTATTGATTTTTCAAGAATATACTTAAAATAATCATAACTTCTACATTAACCAAGATATTGTAATTCGTCAAGAGGTCATTTTTTTTTATTTTTCAAGGTACTTTTTGAAAAAAATATTTAAAATTAAGAAAAACAAATTTTTAATGTCCTTTTAACTGTTTCAAGCTAAAAAAATGGATTTTCTTTCAATGGGACCCCTTCGATTTCTTTAAAAAAAATTATACAATTCTACGCAAAAAAACAAAATTTTTGAGATTTTACCGAAGAGGGGATTCAAATAACTTCTTATCGAAAAAAAAAATTTCGATTTTTTTTGCTCATAATTTTGATCTTTTTTCCTTCTATGACTACAATAGTTCATTTCAATTATGTTAAAAAAAATAATCTAACTTGCCTCATATATTTCCATTGTACATTACAATAATTAACATGAAGAATTACAATTCAAGTACTTTTTGCACTTTATTCAATTAATTTCATAAATTTTCCAATATATCGACAGTTACATTCTAAAATTTAGTTTATAGACTCTTGAGACTAATAAAAAATTTCATTGATTATACCTACTTCAATTATTGTAGTCATAGAAGTAAAAGAGTTCAAAATTACGAAAAAAAAATCAAAAAAAATTTTGTTGATAAGAAGTTATTTGAAACCCCTCTTCGGTAAAGTCTCAAAATTTTTGTTTTTTTACGTTGAATTTTATAATTTTTTTTGGAAAAAATCGAAGGGGTCTCATTAGAAGAAAATCCATTTTTTTAGCTTAAAACAGTTAAAAAGACATTAAAAAATTGTTTTTCTCAATATTTAATCTTTTTTTCAAAAAGTGCATTGAAAAACAAAAAAAATGACCTCTTGACAAATTACAATTTCTTGGTTAATGTAGAAGTTTGTAGAATGTAGAAGAATGTAGAAAAAAAATTTCGATAAGAAGTTATTTGAATCCCCTCTTCGGTAAAATCTCAAAAATTTTGTTTTTTACGTAGAATTTTATAATTTTTTTTGAAAAAAATCGAAGGGGTCCCATTGAAAGGAAATCCTATTTTTTAGCTTAAAACAGTTAAAAAGACATCAAAAAATTGTTTTTCTCAATTTTAAATATTTTTTTCAAAAAGCACCTTGAAAAACAAAAAAAATGACCTTGCCAAATTACAATATCTTGGTTAATGTAGAAGTTATGATTATTTTATGTATATTCTTGAAAAATCAATAACTTCGGTATGGTTTAAGATAGAGAGCTAAAAATTGGCATGAATACTTCTTTTTGCATGTATAATAACATATTAAAAAATAAAAACAATCGAAGGGGTCACCGTCAAAACGTCGTTGAATTGATATGGAATGACATATATATATATATCAAGTAAATCAAATATATATTAATATACATATAATCAAAGTTTTTACTTATTGAATTCAATAAATATTAAAGAAAAGACAAATGTTTAACGAAATAATGTAACTTTTCAATAAACACAATATATACTGTAACATAATATTCAAATATTAAAGTACATTTTTTTTTATCTAACAATTGCAGTAACTAAAAATTGAAAAATTATATACAATTTGAAATTTAAAAATCATTATTGTAAAATATGTAAAAAATATTATTATTAATTTTACCATATCATTAGTAAAAAATCTAAATTTTAACCACACTTATCACGTTTTTTTTTAATTTTTCAGATTATCAATTCAATAGAAACTGAAAAGGCAGCACACAGCGCCAAATAAAAAAATAAAAAAACAGCTTATGACGCTAAATATAAAAAACAGCTTATAACGCTAATTTAAAAAAGCAGCTTATAATATAGCGCTTAATATTAAAAACAGCTTACAACGCTAAATTAAAAAAGCAGCTTATAATATAGCGCTTAACATAAAAATAGTCTATAACGCTAAATTAAAGAAGCAACTTATAACGTTTTATTTACAAATCAGTTAACAGAGATTTATACATAAATAAAATTGTTAATCATAGTATGAAAATATAGATAAAAAAATACAATTCCCAAAAATAAATTATCTTACCTGTTAAACTAACTGAAATCAATAAAAAACAATTTTATATTGAACCCCGAATATAAAGCTGTACAATGTGTCGAAATCGATTCAATATTATTCAGATAGGGAAAGATGGCAATTGCTTATTCAGATGCTCTTCTTACGGGTTGTATAAAAATCAAAATAGACATGCGGAGATTAGAAAAAATATCGTTAATTACGTGTGCAATAATTGGTCAGAAAATAAATATCTATTGGAAATCACAAATCCAGATTTCACATTTCAAAATCGAGATCAATACTTTACATACATGAACACTAATGGAAGTTATGGTACTGATTTCGAAATAGCAATGTTCGTAAATGAGTATCAAAAAGGAATTGTCCTATATGAGAAAATCAATGATGAAATTGTATTTGTGCAGAAACTTTCCCCGTTACATACAAGTCAACATTCTGAAATAACCGATGATGAGTCGTATATAAAATTACTGTTCTCTGGTCAAAGAAGCTCAGGACATTTCGAAATTTTGGAAGATTTAAAATCTCCAATATACAGAACTGTTTCAACCAATGCTAAAATGCTATCACAAGTACATCAGGAAAATAATGAATCAGTAAAAAATAATAATTTCGAGTGTTCATCAATACCGAATTTATCACAACAACTCTCGCAAATTAGCTTGAATGATCAAGAAAAACTACCGGAAACCTCAATAACGACGTCGAAAAAAAACGAATCTACAAAAAAGAATACTACAACAATAAATAAATCAAACATAGTTGCACATACGAAAAAAGAATCTTACAAGAATCAGAATATCAAAAATAAAGGCAAAACATTGAGAAGATCAATAAGAATTGAAAATATGAAAACTAGAGTTACGGATATTAATAAAAACCAAGAAGTAAAACAAATAAACAATAACAAAGAACAAAAAAGCTACTATCATGAAAACGAATTTATACCAATTTTATCACAACAATTCGCAAAAATAAAATTGAATCCTCAAGAACAGAACATATCAAAACAAAAAAAAACAAAAACAAAGATAGAATCAATTACAACAAATAAAAAAAACACAACAAAAAAACAACAAAACAATCAAGAACATGAACAGAAAACCCATAACGATCGAATAATTAAGAACGATATCCAAACATTGCGGAGATCAGAAAGAATACGAAACCAGAATTTTACAAATAAAAAAATTAATGAGAACAAATGTACCAATAAGAATGTCACCGTGAAAAAAAAAACACTGAAGCTAATACGAAATGCACCAATAATATACTTTCAAATAAACATTTACAAAATCAAAAAGAAATTGATCTAAGCACAAAAAAAAACATACAGATTGCTCTCAAATTAAAAGATCAGACCCGTAAAATAATTCAACGACAAAATGAGAATTTTAAAATTCAAGAACGCATTAAAGATTCCGAAAGGAAACGAAAAATTCGTAATGACCATTCACAATTAATTGTTGAAAATGAATCATTTATTCCGATTAAAAAACAACGTCTTATGAATAATAAATTAAAAGCTGAAATTCACATACAAAATATGCGGTGTAATGAAGTTTTCAGAGCGCACGAGAATATGAAAGAGAAAAAAAGAAAACGAATGCTACGTTCAAACGATGAATATTCATTAATGGAAAACAATGCACACATGATAACAAAAAGGAAGAAACGGATTCACGATTCCGAATATCGAAAACGAGAAATATTGTCACACAAAAAATATATTAAGAAACAGAAAATACAAAGTACATTATCTAATGATTTATATGAAAAAATTAAAAAACAGAATAGAATGAAAAAAATTAAACAAAGACAAAATATTATTTACAGATTAAATGAGAAAGTAAAAAATCAAATTCATTATTCAAGAAGAAAAATAAACATATTACGAAAAATAATAATCAAACAAAAAATTAAAATTGTTTCAATAGAAAAAGTACATATGAATAAAATATGTGAAAACAATATTATAAGGTACTTACGCAAAACAAATATTCAAGAAATACAATTTATTAAAACAATTAATAAAAAAAAACATAAAATTGTAGTAAACTGTTTGAATAAGGATATTTTTAATGAAAACGAAGCTGTTAAAATTTATAAAAATTCTATTACTGAAGGGCCTACTCATATATGTTCATGTTGTGGTGGATTATGGTTCCGTAAATCAATTTCTACCTTCACTAATGAATATATGTCAGTGAAACAAAAAATTCATCCCGATTGGAAAACCATACAGTACTGAGCAATTGAAGTGGGATTTTTTTGAGAGCCTGTATTTTTGCAAAAAAAAATCGAATTTGGAAAAACCTCGATACATGGTAGATCGGAAATTTCATCAGCTTTCGATTGCGACCACGCTCGTTGCGATCGGTCGAGAATTGCGGGCGTGGGAGGCAAAAAGGTTGGGGAGTGCAAAATCGGGCCTCCCGCGAGTGTCGGGATTTTAGGGTTGCGAGTGCCCCAGAGGCTCTGTGCGGTATCAAACGAAAGGGTATCACTCAGAGATGAAAAAAAGTTGCATTAGAATCGAATCCCCCACCCCCCGAGGGAGGGGTGGTGCCAAAAGGGTGAAACGGTATGTTGGGCATAATGAGAAAAGGGTTCGTCCGATCGGGTTAATTTTTTTTCGAGAATCATTTTTTTTGAGTACTCCGTGACCCTGTGAAAAAAAACCTGAGAAAAACCGCCCCTGAAATGAAAATTCACGTGTCCCGCCGGAACACATTTTCATTCGCGAGCATTTTTTGCATCGAAAAACTCGACAAAAAATTTTTTCAATTACGCCTCTTTAAAAAAGACATTTCAACGAATGAAGTCGTATTTTTTTCATATTTTTCCTATGCCTGGTTCATCTCAACGAGGCATTTGAAAAACGCGTTGCGAATCGAGATTCTTTCGATGGTCGTGGCTTTCCACAATGGATGAGTACCACTGTTGAGGCTGTTTTCGATCAGTCGTATTCCCATCCCCACCATTTTTTCACGAGCCAATCAAAAGACTTCATGGGACTTAGAATATTTTCGATATCTCGTGTTCGTCCTGTAGCGCGTACCATGGAGAGAGACCCCCGTGTCGCTATCCAGAACTTGGAATATTTTTGCGACAAAATTTTGCTTCCTCCCGCCAATCGAGCGAATTTTTGGCGTATTTTGCGAAACTTTTAGTTTTATGAGGCGTAAAGTAACGAAGATTTATATGCAATAAATTACAATACGTTTTTAAAACGTAGATTTATTTGCATGATGATAAAATAAAGAAATTTCTTTTTCCCTGATTATTTTTCAGGTAAAAATGCATGATGGCATGATTATTAATTGTATAGCAAACAAGAATGTTCAAACGTTGAAAAAAATTAGTAGCCCTGAAAAGGACCATTTATTTTATCCTTCTCGTTTTCATCGAGTTGATTTTCAAAATTTTTAATAACTCGGGGATCGAATTTTTCTATAAAAATGTTCGATACCTCGCGCGAAGTGGAAGAGAGTGCAAGCAAAAAATAATTCTCGCAGCATACCGTGCTCGTCTCGATTTTTTTTTTCTTTCATCGAGCATAGAGTTTTCCAAGTACAAAATAATTTTTGGCACTGGAAAGAGCCATTACATTTTATTGAATTCGATCGCGTCGATCCACAAAATCCGTAAAGTCGTCGTCGTCGCTCTGAATGTGCTGAAAAAAACATGAAAACATAAATTTGGAATACCTAAAAACATCAATTTTTGACTGCAGGCAGTTGTATTCCGTTGAAAAATTTTGATGGCTCTGAAAAGGGCCGATTTTTATCTCGAGGCGTCGTGGCATCGAGTTTTGAGATGAATCTATCGCTGATTCATTTTACGTGGAGTGGGGAGAGAGATGCGGACACGTCAGGCAGCGCGAGGCGACTGGAACAAGAGCCATGCGCGCCATGGCTTTATATACACTAAAGCCAAGCGGTGGCGCATCCTGATTGGTCCGTGAAGCTAGGAAGGGGATGGCTGTGCGTACCGAGCCTCTGATTGGCCAGATGACAAGCTCCAGCATGTCTTTTGCCTATTCTTGCGAAATCAAAGATTTTTAAGGACTCAGCAAATTTTCGCGACAAAATTTTGCTTCCTCGCGCCAATCGAGCGACTTTGGCGTATTTCACGAAACTTTTCGTTCATTTGACGTAAAGTAAAGAACAATTCTATGCAATAAATTACAATATGTTTGTACAACGCAGATTTGCATGTTCAAAAAATTGAAAAATTTCTTTTTTCCTGATTTTTCTTGGTCAAATTTTATGATAGCATGATTATTTATTTTATTGCAAACAAGAATGTGCAAACGTTGAAAAGAATTGGTAGCCCCGAAAAGGGCCGTTAATTTTTTCTTTGTTGTTTTCATTGAGTTCATTTGCAGAAAGTTTAATCACCGAGTTATTTCGATACCTTCCACGAAGTGGAAAAGTATCGAAAAATTCAATCACAGAGTTATTGAACTTTCTGCAAATGAACTCAATGAAAACAACAAAGAAAAAATTAACGGCCCTTTTCAGGGCTACCAATTTCTTTCAACGTTTGCACATTCTTGTTTGCAATAAAATAAATAATCATGCCATCATAAAATTTGAGCAAAAAAAAACAGGAAAAAAGGAATTTTTTAATTTTTTGAACATGCAAATCTGCGTTGTATCAACATATTGTAATTTATTGCATATAGAATTATTCTTTACTTCACGCTAAATGAACGAAAAGTTTCGTGAAATACGTCAAAGTCGCTCGATTGGCGCGAGGAAGCAAAATTTTGTCGCGAAAATTTGCCGAGTCCTTAAAAATCTTTGATTTCGGAAGAATAGGCAAAAGACATGCTGGAGCTTGTCATCTGACCAATCAGAGGCTCGGTACGCACAGCCATCCCCTTCCTAGCTTCACGGGCCAATCCGAATGCGCCACCGCTTGGCTTTAGTGTATATAAAGCCGTGGCGCGCATGGCTCTTGCTCCAGTCGCCTCTCACTGCCCGACGTGTGCGCATCTCTCTCCCCACTCTACGTTAATTGAATCAGCGTTGGATCATCTCGCAACTCGATGCCTCGAAATGAAAATCGGCCCTTTTCAGAGCCATCCAAATTTTTCAACGGAATACAACTGCCTGCAGTCAAAAATTGATGTTTTTAGGTATTCGAAATTTATGTTTTCATGTTTTTTTCAGCACATTGAGAGCGACGACGACGACTTTACGGATTTTGTGGATCGACGCGATCGAATTTAATAAAATGCAATGGCTCTTTCCAGTGCCAAAAATTATTTTGTACCTGGAAAACTCTATGCTCGATGAAAGAAAAAAAAAATCGAGACGAGCACGGTATGCTGCGAGAATTATTTTTTGCTTGCACTCTCTTCCACTTCGCGCGAGGTATCGAACATTTTTATAGAAAAATTCGATCCCCGAGTTATTAAAAATTTTGAAAATCAACTCGATGAAAACGAGAAGGATAAAATAAATGGTCCTTTTCAGGGCTACTAATTTTTTTCAACGTTTGAACATTCTTGTTTGCTATACAATTAATAATCATGCCATCATGCATTTTTACCTGAAAAATAATCAGGGAAAAAGAAATTTCTTTATTTTATCATCATGCAAATAAATCTACGTTTTAAAAACGTATTGTAATTTATTGCATATAAATCTTCGTTACTTTATGACTAATAAAACTAAAAGTTTCGCAAAATACGCCAAAAAGTCGCTCGATTGGCGGGAGGAAGCAAAATTTTGTCGCAAAAATATTCCAAGTTCTGGATATCGACACGGGAGTCTCTCTCCATGGTACGCGCTCCAGCACGAACACGAGATATCGAAAATATTCTAAGTCCCACGAAGTCTTTTGATTGGCTCGTGAAAAAATGGTGGGGATGGGAATACGACTGATCGAAAACAGCCTCAACAGTGGTACTCATCCATTGTGGAAAGCCACGACCATCGAAAGAATCTCGATTCGCAACGCGTTTTTCAAATGCCTCGTTGAGATGAACCAGGCATAGGAAAAATATGAAAAAAATACGACTTCATTCGTTGAAATGTCTTTTTTAAAGAGGCGTAATTGAAAACATTTTTTGTCGAGTTTTTCGATGCAAAAAATGCTCGCGAATGAAAATGTGTTCCGGCGGGACACGTGAATTTTCATTTCAGGGGCGGTTTTTCTCAGATTTTTTTTCACAGGGTCACGGAGCACTCAAAAAAAATGATTCTCGAAAAAAAATTAACCCGATTGGACGAACCCTTTTCTCATTATGCCCAACATACCGTTTCACCCTTTTGGCACCACCCCTCCCTCGGGGGGTGGGGGATTCGATTCTAATGCAACTTTTTTTAATCTCTGAGTGATACCCTTTCGTTTGATACCGCACAGAGCCTCTGGGGCACTCGCAACCCTAAAATCCCGACACTCGCGGGAGGTCTGATTTTGCACTCCCCCACCTTTTTGCCTCCCACGCCCGCAATTCTTGACCGATCGCGACGAACATGGTCGCAATCAAAAGCTGATGAAATTTCCGATCTACCATGGATCGAGGTTTTCCCAAATTCGATTTTTTTTTGCAAAAATACAGGCTCTCAAAAAAATCCCACTTCAATTGCTCAGTACTGTATGTAAAATTAAAACTGAAAAAAACACCATTCAACTCTGCTCGACATGCAAAAAAGATTTATTTCAAACCAATCTACCAAAATTAGCACTTATTAATGGTTTAGAATTTCCAGTAGTTCACGATAGCTTACAAAACTTATCTACCATGGAAGAAAGATTTATATCTCCTAGATTACCATTTTTACAAATTCGAACTCTTGGGTTTGAAAAACAATATGGTATTAAAGGAAATTGTGTTAATATCCCAGTTAATGTAAATGCATTTGTTTCTAATCTTCCACGAAATGCTAATGAAACTGACACTATTCATGTCCAGCTTATGAGATGTATGCGTGACAAACATTTCTATGATTACCAAATCATTAGACCACATAAAATTTTGAATGCAGTTCAATATTTGATCACAACTAAATTATACATTAAACATAAAATAACATTAAACGAGAAGTGGATTGAAGATAAAAACGTCACAAATAATATATGTATTAATGACGATATTGAAACTATACAAGCACAGAATATTGATAATAATGAAGGCAAATCGATTAAATTGAATCATGAAACAAATACTGATAATTCTTTGAACATAGTAAGCAATCAAATTATTTGGGAAGAACACGAAGATGATCCAATTAATCCAGGAGGTGAAGAAACATTATTGGAACCAGAATTTATTAATAACATCGGAATAAAAATAGCACCTGGTGAAAATCAAATCCCTATATCACTACTTTACGATGAAGATTTCGAAATATTAGCATTCCCAACTATTTACGATGGAAAAAGTCAAAAATTATCTGTTCGCAAAATCTCGCTTGCAGATAGAGCGAAATCGGAAATTAGAATGTACGATCGAAGATGTGCTAAGAAAATTCCAAAACTATTTACAAGTTATACTAGAATACGATTACACAAAATAGTGTCTCTGATACAAATTCATTTACGAATGAAACGCAAGACTAACAATGTCACTGCAAAAAATGTGTTAAATAACAATTGTCTTGATAAATTGGTTCAAGAAAATGATTGTATAAGATTTCTACAAGTTGACAGATCTAGTCCTGTATTTTGGGAACAGAAAAAAAAAGTAGTGATGGCTATGATTCGACAATTGGGGAAACCAACAATATTTTTAACACTATCTGCTGCTGAAACTAAGTGGAATGATTTAATACGAATACTTTATAAAGTTCTATATAATGAAGATAAGACTGATGAAATGATAAATCAATTATCGTGGCAAGATAAAGCTAAACTAATACAATCAGATCCAGTTACTTGCTCTAGATATTTTGATCATCGAATAAAATCTCTGCTGATATTTTTGAAATCCAAAAGTAGTCCTTTTGTAGCTTCACCTATTGTTGATTTGTATTATAGAATAGAATTTCAACATCGAGGAAGTCCACATTTACATGCATTAATTTGGTTAAATAATGCACCTGCATACAACTCGGGTGATACAAATTCTAAACAAAAATGTGAAACTTTTATAGACCAAATAATATCCTGCGATTCACAAAAGGAATCGATTAAACAATTGATTTCGTTACAAGTACATAAACATACAAAAAAATGTAAAAAAATAGAAAATAATTTGCCTATTTGCAGATATAATGTGCCTCATTATCCAATGAAGAAAACCACTATTGTGGAACCATTAAATGAACATAATGTTAAAAAAAAAAGAAAAAAATGCATGACCAATTTAAACTCATAAGAAGTACATTGGATAAAATAAGTAAAAATTTAGAATCAAACAAAAATATGACCTTTGAAGAATTTTTACAACTTCTATCAATGACAGAAAATGAATATATTACAGTTATTCAAACACATATCAAACGTCCAATGGTATTATTGAAAAGGAATGTATGTGATATAAGAATTAATCCTTATAATGAAATAATATTAAAATTACATAAAGCAAATATGGACATCCAGTTTATTTTAGATCCTTATGCTTGTGCATCATACGTTGCAAATTATATAAACAAGTCACAACGAGGAATGTCGAATGCATTGAAAGAATGTGCTGACTTATTGAAACGAGGTAATGATACCATACAAAAAAAAATGAGAAGTATCGGTAATTGTTTCATTAACAAAAGCGAAATTTCAGCACAAGAAGTAGTTTATCATTTACTGTCAATGCCCATGTCATATTGTTCGAGAAGTTCAATTTATATAAATACTGTACCTTTGGAAGAGAGAACCAAAGTATTAAAATCAAGCAAGGAATTACAAGAATGAGATCCTGAATCAACCGATATAGTTCAACAAGGATTACTTGATCATTACAAATTACGGCCAAACACAATGGAAGATATTTGCCTGGCAGACTTTGCTGCTTTGTATCAATACTCAAAATATAAAACATCTCTTCAATCAGATGAAATTATAGTCGATCAAGAAGAGATAAACGAAGATGATGATAATGATAATGAAAAAACCGAAAATAATATTGTAGGCAATCTTATACCTTTGTTAAATAATACTGGCTACATAAAATTGAGGTTAAAACATAAAATTATTCGATATCGAAAATATAATATCCACCAAGACGAAATGAACTATTATAGAGAACAATTATTATTATTTAAACCGTGGCGTAAAAACGAACCGGTGGACATAGACATCGAATGTTATGAAGCTTCGAAAGATATTATACAAAAAAATAGAAAGGCATACATTCATAATGATTCCATTAATTATGATAACATTTTACAAATCATAGAATTTGAGAATAATGTTAACAAAAATAATAATATCAATAATGATGAAAATATCAATGCACTTCCCCGAGAATTTGCAATTCACGAGCTTCAAAATACTGAAGCAGATATTGGTCTTGAGATATGTAATAAGCCGGGTAAAATTAAAGAAACATTTGTTATTCCGAAACTAATTGAAGATAAAGAATATTATGAATTATTAACATTGTTGAATGCAAAACAATATCAATATCATATTGATTTGTTACATAGATTAAAAACACAAAATGAGCCCTTCTATCATTTCATAAGTGGTGGAGCGGGAGTAGGAAAAAGTTTATTAATCAATGTTTTGACACAATCAATATTACGTCTTTACATGAATGTCAATAACAATCCTGATGATTTATTCATCGTAAAATGTGCTCCAACTGGAAAAGCTGCTTTTAATATAAACGGAATGACTATTCATTCAACTTTCTGTCTACCTATAAATCAAATTTCCATGAATCGATTAAATTCAGACACCGCTAATACTTTAGCATGTCAATTAATGAACGTTGAACTTTTTATTATTGACGAAATAAGTATGACTGGACGCCGGGTATTCAAACAAATAAATGAACGGTTGCAACAAATATTTCAAACAGACAAATTATTTGGTGGAAAATCCTTTATTGTATTAGGTGATTTTAACCAATTAAAACCGGTCATGGATGGATGGATATTTGAAGGTGAGAATAATACACTTGGAATATTACAAGGTAATTATTTGTGGTCGAAATTTGAAATTTATGAATTAACAGAAATTATGCGACAGCAAGAAGATAAAACATTTGCTACAGCCTTAAATAATTTAGCTTTGGGAAATACAACGAAAAATGATGATGAACTATTTGAATCGAGACAATGTAATAAATTAATTGATAATATCACTATTCCAGAAGATAGTATGAAATTATTTTCAACAAATGCCTTAGTGAATAATTACAATAATCATTTTCTAAATTCTCTACAAACGGAAGGATTCATTAATAAATCTGTTGATTATTGTATAGGAGATAATACCATCGAAAATAAAAAAAAAAATGCTAAAATACGCAAAAACCATGGAAACAAATAAAACTTATGGTTTACCGAGTAAACTTGTTTTGAAAGTGGAAGCAAGATATATGTTGACTTTAAATATTCGTACAGAAGATGGCTTAACTAATGGAGCTTATGGAAGATTAAAACATATATCGTATGGTTTTTATCTTGATGAATCAATGAATCGCGTCCGTGTACCTGTTCGAGTATATTTAAAATTTGATGATCCGAAAATTGGCAGTTTCACACGATCAGAATGCTTACAACAAATGAAACACGATAATATATCCCTCGATTTAACCCCAATAGAACATGCTACTAGAACGATGAATTTAACAAAAACTTCTAATATACAATTATGTAGAAAACAATTCCCTCTTACTCCTGCAGAAGCAATAACAATCCACAAATCACAAGGAGCTACATATAATGCTGTATTAGTCAATTTAACCGGACGGATAGATCGACGAATGTTATATGTTGCATGTAGTAGAGCGACCAGTGCAAATGGATTGTTTATTCAAGGTCAATATAATGCCCCCAAAACCATCGGTGGTAATGATAAAGTAAAAATAGAAATGCTCAGATTAAAACAAGAAAATCCTTTAAAACTATGTCTTCATTTTCCAGAAATAAACCACAAAAGCGTTAATAGCTTATTATTTATGTATCAAAATGTCCGAAGTTTAAATAAACACATGAATTTAGTTAAATCAGATAAAAGTTTCAGAAACTGTGATATATTAAGTTTCGTAGAAACTTGGACTCTACCAAAAGATAATCTTGATATACAAGAATATTCCATAATTCAACGAAAAGATTGTGCAGGTAGTATCAGGAAAGCCTTCGGAAATATAATATACAAAAAAACAACATCAAATTTTACCGTAAAATGTTTTTATGATAGTACAAATAGAGAAACAAATAATTTTATGACAACGACTGGTTTAGTCATCAACAATTATTCTATTATCACAATTTACAAATCACCAAAATTCACGTTTACTAATTTTAAAAATTGTTTAAATACTATTATTCAGGCTATAGAAAAAGAAAATATATCAAATATAATTATAATTGGAGATTTCAATATAAATATGCATGACACAACTTCACATTTAAGTAAAGCTCTCCTTCAATTTATGAAATCAAAAAATCTTCATTTCGTATTAAAAAGTGATTCGATAACAACTGATAATAATACATTAATAGATTTATGTTTCAGTACAAACAAAGATATGGAAATAAATATATACGAAAGCGTTTATAGTGATCATAAACCATTATGGTTTCGTATTTCATGGTAAATATAGATTTATATAAAAAAAAGTAATATATATACCGTAACGGAACGGCCTTTTCGGCCTTCCGTCACCAAATTCAATGATCACGAAAGAGATGGGACCACGACACCTAGGCCCTGGATCATGCCCCCAATTAAAATCTCGCCTCTTAATTATCACTGCCCATTTTCCCTCTCATCTCGCAAAATTGTCACCGGAAACACATCACCTAGAAGAATGTTCTCGAAACATCAAGAACGTTCCACCAAAATCTATAGAAGCTTGGAGAAGGGAAACTTCCACCATCATCGTTTGGGAAGCTATAAAAGGACCTCCAAAATCGTCCTTCGGTACTCTACTACAGTACTGAGCAATTGAAGTGGGATTTTTTTGAGAGCCTGTATTTTTGCAAAAAAAACACGAATTTGGAAAAATCTCGATACATGGTAGATAGGAAAGTTCATCAGCTTTCGATTGCAACCATGTTCGTCGCGATCGGTCAAGAATTGCGGGCGTGGGAGGCAATAAGGTGGGGGAGTGCAAAATCAGGCCTCCCGCGAGTGTCGGGATTTTAGGGTTGCGAGTGCCTCAGAGGCTCTGTGCGGTATCAAACGAAAGGGTATCACTCAGAGATTAAAAAAAGTTTCATTAGAATCGAATCCCCCACCCCCCGAGGGAGGGGTGGTGCCAAAAGGGTGAAACGGTATGTTGGGCATAATGAGAAAAGGGTTCGTCCAATCGGGTTAATTTTTTTTCGAGAATCATTTTTTTTGAGTACTCCGTGACCCTGTGAAAAAAAACCTGAGAAAAACCGCCGCTGAAATGAAAATTCACGTGTCCCGCCGGAACACATTTTCATTCGCGAGCATTTTTTGCATCGAAAAACTCGACAAAAAAATTTTTCAATTACGCCTCATTAAAAAAGACATTTCAACGAATGAAGTCGTATTTTTTTCATATTTTCCCTATGCCTGGTTCATCTCAACGAGGCATTTGAAAAACGCGTTGCGAATCGAGATTCTTTCGATGGTCGTGGCTTTCCACAATGGATGAGTACCACTGTTGAGGCTGTTTTCGATCAGTCGTATTCCCATCCCCACCATTTTTTTCACGAGCCAATCAAAAGACTTCATGGGACTTAGAATATTTTCGATATCTCGTGTTCGTGCTGGAGCGCGTACCATGGAGAGAGACTCCCGTGTCGATATCCAGAACTTGGAATATTTTTGCGACAAAATTTTGCTTCCTCCCGCCAATCGAGCGACTTTTTGGCGTATTTTGCGAAACTTTTAGTTTTATTAGTCATAAAGTAACGAAGATTTATATGCAATAAATTACAATACGTTTTTAAAACGTAGATTTATTTGCATGATGATAAAATAAAGAAATTTCTTTTTCCCTGATTATTTTTCAGGTAAAAATGCATGATGGCATGATTATTAATTGTATTGCAAACAAGAATGTTCAAACGTTGAAAAAAATTAGTAGCCCTGAAAAGGACCATTTATTTTATCTTTCTCGTTTTCATCGAGTTGATTTTCAAAATTTTTAATAACTCGGGGATCGAATTTTTCTATAAAAATGTTCGATACCTCGCGCGAAGTGGAAGAGAGTGCAAGCAAAAAATAATTCTCGCAGCATACCGTGCTCGTCTCGATTTTTTTTTTTATTTCATCGAGCATAGAGTTTTCCAAGTACAAAATAATTTTTGGCACTGGAAAGAGCCATTGCATTTTATTAAATTCGATCGCGTCGATCCACAAAATCCGTAAAGTCGTCGTCGTCGCTCTGAATGTGCTGAAAAAAAAACATGAAAACATAAATTTGGAATACCTAAAAACATCAATTTTTGACTGCAGGCAGTTGTATTCCGTTGAAAAATTTTGATGGCTCTGAAAAGGGCCGATTTTCATTTCAAGGCATCGAGTTGCGAGATGATCCAACGCTGATTCAATTAACGTAGAGTGGGGAGAGAGATGCGCACACGTCGGGCAGCGAGAGGCGACTGGAGCAAAAGCCATGCGCGCCACGGCTTTATATACACTAAAGCCAAGCGGTGGCGCATTCTGATTGGCCCGTGAAGCTAGGAAGGGGATGGCTGTGCGTACCGAGCCTCTGATTGGTCAGATGACAAGCTCCAGCATGTCTTTTGCCTATTTTTCCGAAATCAAAGATTTTTAAGGACTTGGCAAATTTTCGCGACAAAATTTTGCTTCCTCGCGCCAATCGAGCGACTTTGACGTATTTCACGAAACTTTTCGTTCATTTAGCGTGAAGTAAAGAATAATTCTATATGCAATAAATTACAATATGTTGATACAACGCAGATTTGCATGTTCAAAAAATTAAAACATTTCCTGTTTTTTTTTGCTCAAATTTTATGATGGCATGATTATTTATTTTATTGCAAACAAGAATGTGCAAACGTTGAAAAGAATTGGTAGCCCTGAAAAGGGCCGTTAATTTTTTCTTTGTTGTTTTCATTGAGTTCATTTGCAGAAAGTTCAATAACTCTGTGATTGAATTTTTCGATACTTTTCCACTTCGTGGAAGGTATCGAAATAACTCGGTGATTAAACTTTCTGCAAATGAACTCAATGAAAACAACAAAGAAAAAATTAACGGCCCTTTTCAGGGCTACCAATTCTTTTCAACGTTTGCACATTCTTGTTTGCAATAAAATAAATAATCATGCTATCATAAAATGTGACCAAAAAAAATCAGGAAAAAAGAAATTTTTCAATTTTTTGAACATGCAAATCTGCGTTGTACAAACATATTGTAATTTATTGCATAGAATTGTTCTTTACTTTACGTCAAATGAACGAAAAGTTTCGTGAAATACGCCAAAGTCGCTCGATTGGCGCGAGGAAGCAAAATTTTGTCGCGAAAATTTGCTAAGTCCTTAAAAATCTTTGATTTCGCAAGAATAGGCAAAAGACATGCTGGAGCTTGTCATCTGGCCAATCAGAGGCTCGGTACGCACAGCCATCCCCTTCCTAGCTTCACGGACCAATCAGGATGCGCCACCGCCTGGCTTTAGTGTATATAACGCCATGGCGCGCATGGCTCTTGTTCCAGTCGCCTCGCGCTGCCTGACGTGTCCGCATCTCTCTCCCTACTCCACGTGAAATGAATCAGCGATAGATTCATCTCAAAACTCGATGCCACGACGCCCCGAGATAAAAATCGGCCCTTTTCAGAGCCATCAAAATTTTTCAACGTAATACAACTCTCCGCAGATAAAAATGGATGTTTTTAGGTATTCCAAATTTATGTTTTTTTCAGCATATTCAGACCGGCGATGACGACTTTATGAATTTTGTGGATCGACGCGATCGAATTTAATAAAATGCAATGGCTTTTTTCAGTGCCAAAAATTATTTTGTACTTGGGAAAACTCTATGCTCGATGAAAGATAAAAAAAAAAAAGAAATTTCGAGACGAGCACGGTATGCTGCGAGAATTATTTTTTGATCGCACTCTTCCACTTCGCGCCAGGTATCGAACATTTTCATAGAAAAATTCGATCCCCGAGTTATTGAAAATTTTGCAAATCGACTCGATGAAAACGAGAAAGAAAAAATAAACGGTCCTTTTCAGGGCTACTAATTTTTTTTAACGTTTGAACATTCTTGTTTGCAATACAATTAATAATCATGCCATCATGCATTTTTACCTGAAAAATAATCAAGGAAAAAGAAATTTCTTTATTTTTTCATCATGCAAATAAATCTACGTTTTAAAAACGTATTGTAATTTATTGCATATAAATCTGCGTTACTTTACGCCTAATAAAACTAAAAGTTTCGCAAAATACGCCAAAAATTCGCTCGATTGGCGGGAGGAAGCAAAATTTTGTCGCAAAAATATTCCAAGTTCTGGATAGCGACACGGGAGTCTCTCTCCATGGTACGCGCTCCCGGACGAACACGAGATATCGAAAATATTCTAAGTCCCATGAAGTCTTTTGATTGGCTCGTGAAAAAATGGTGGGGATGGGAATACGACTGATCGAAAACAGCCTCAACAGTGGTACTCATCCATTGTGGAAAGCCACGACCATCGAAAGAATCCCGATTCGCAACGCGTTTTTCAAATGCCTCGTTGAGATGAACCAGGCATAGGAAAAATGTGAAAAAAATACGACTTCATTCGTTGAAATGTCTTTTTTAAAGAGGCGTAATTGAAAAAATTTTTTGTCGAGTTTTTCGATGCAAAAAATGCTCGCGAATGAAAATGTGTTCCGGCGGGGAACGTGAATTTTCATTTCAGGGGCGGTTTTTCTCAGGTTTTTTTCCACAGGGTCACGGAGTACTCAAAAAAAATGATTCTCGAAAAAAAATTAACCCGATTGGACGAACCCTTTTCTCATTATGCCCAACATACCGTTTCACCCTTTTGGCACCACCCCTCCCTCGGGGGGTGGGGGATTCGATTCTTATGCAACTTTTTTGCATCTCTGAGTGATACCCTTTCGTTTGATACCGCACAGAGCCTCTGGGGCACTCGCAACCCTAAAATCCCGACACTCGCGGGAGGCCCGATTTTGCACTCCCCCACCTTTTTGCCTCCCACGCCCGCAATTCTTGACCGATCGCGACGAGCGTGGTCGCAATCGAAAGCTGATGAAATTTCCGATCTACCATGTATCGAGGTTTTTTCAAATTCGTGTTTTTTTTGCAAAAATACAGGCTCTAAAAAAATCCGACTTCAATTGCTCAGTACTGTATAAAAACTGATTAAGTTTGAGTCACGTGACGAGCTTCGCTCGATACTTAGTCTAATAAGGTCTTAAGTACGATTTTCTGTGTTCAGGGACTTTTTTCCTTATGAAGCCCCTACATTGCGCTGGGAAATTAGATCAAGGAAAAAGCATAGCTACGTTTGCTCCGTGCATGTTCTATTAAAACGTTTAACATCTGAGAAATCATTAAATCAATCAATTTAATAAACTCTGTTTTCGCAAGGCACGTGGAGCCGGACAGGGAGGTTAGCCTCTAGGCGAGTTTCCGTGTGGAAACGTTATTCAGATCAAAAATTGAGTATAAAGTTCCATCACAGTGCATTCAGCGACCGTGATGAATAAATTCATTTTCGTATAAAAAGGACATAAATTCACGGCTACAATATAATTGTCGTAGAGCCGCATAATTTCCTTTCAGGAAATAAATTCTAAGTTATAATCAAAATTGAGTGTTAAGCTTAACGTAGGTGCATCATGTATCCTACGTAAATACTTTAACTAATTAATTCACCGAAAATCATCAGCCGCGATTAAATCGCCAGCGTGCAGTTTGAAGAATTTAATTCTTATTATTAAGATCTTTAATGCGAGCGATATTTAAAATATTATATCGAAATTAAATTTGGCGAGAGAAACCTTCTGTCTCTCTCACACATCTCCTTTGACATTGTATTTGAAAGCGGATTATTTTAGACACCAACACAAATGTGCGTTACACTCACACACTAACACACGCACTCTTTCTCTTTTCTTTCGCATACAAAGATTTTCGTCACGTAAAATCAGATATTCACGCCAATGCATTTAACTTCGACCATAGTCCTTCCTAGGGCGCTCCCGACTCCAGTCAAGTCCTAGGAAATGTTAATTTTGCACCTTTCACGGCATTGGCCAGTTTCACCTAAATAAACAACCTATTTTGCTATCCAAACACGTTTCACGAGTTCCCTCGTGTAATTTGTGCTCGCTTCTTGAGATTGACCTTTTTGTCAACTTTATATCAACGTCTCGCTTCACGAGCGTTGCGAGGGAAGACCCTAATTACTCATTGAGTCTCAATGATGAGAGGTCTAACTTCCTAAGCGTGCCGTAACACGCTGCATGGAAGATTACATCAAATCTGAGGGACCTTTAAAATTAATTTAATTTCAATCGAATGATCAAAATCCTCTCAGGCGTGAATATTCTAAAAATATCATTTGTATCACGCTACATACTCTCACACACCAACAAGCGTATTCTCACCGATATTCTCAGGGCGTCGAGGACCCAAACAAATATCTCTATCTCTCTTTCTCTCGCACGGCCGAGACCAAGCGAGCAAAACAAAAACACGTGAATCTCGATAAATAAAATGAAACAAAGTTCATTTTGAAATATTTCCGACCTCTCAAATTCGTTTCAGTTTTATATATAAATATATACCTATAACATAGTAATCAATGTACTTAAATTTCTATTAATCATACAACAATATTGTATTAATTATTTTATCACCGCAGCTCATGGAAAATGAACATTGAAAATAAAACATAAAAAATAGGACACTATAAAACGAACACTAGAATATGGAGCGCAAAATGCGACAATACGGGGAAGCGAAGTGCTCCAACCAAACCGCGCGGTCTTCTAATAACAATGATTATAATTTATCAAAATAATAGATGTTCGCAATGAATTCAAGAGTTGAAATTACGGTGTGAATGCCTATTAAGACGTCCCTAAGGGACATATTAACCAATATCCAAAATATATCACAGTTGTCCCTATTGGAAATATGTTAAGAATGAAATATATAACTTAATATTATCAAAAACAATATATAATAACATGAAAATGAACATCGAAAATATAACATAGGAAAAAGAATATTATAAAATGAACACTAAAATATAGCGTGCAAAATGCCACAATGCGGAGGGGGAGCAGGGGGAAGAACTTAGGAGCGAAGCGCCCATTTATCGAAATAATAAATATTTACAATAAATTAAAGAGTTTGAATTATGGAGTGAGTGCCTATTCAAATGTCCCTCAGGGACATGTTAACGAATATTCAAAATATATCACAAAAACAAAATGTATGACTATTATATTATAAAGTTGTGAGTGCCTACTAATATAATTCTTAAAATTCGGTCATTAACTTTATGAATCATTGCCCCCATTGAGAATGAAAAATGTGACTCAATATTATCAAAAACAATGTTCAATAACATAAAAACAATATAGTATTTACATACCGAATAAATTAAGATAATGGTCAAGAATACGGAGCGCAAAGCCCCCCAACAAAACGTTAAGGGGGGCTTGGGGGGCGGAGCCCCCCAACAAAACGTGAGCGCTCCGCGCGACGCAACATTGTCGCGCGAAGCGCGACAATGTTGCGTCGCGCGGAGCGCGGGGGGGTTTGGGGGGCGGAGCCCCCCAACAAGTACGCGAAGCGTACTTGTTCATTCTTATTCTGTCATCGTAATCAGGGCCGTTGGCCTGTTGCATTGTTTACTTAAATTATAATGTTGAAAAATATGACATGTGATTTTTTAAAGCGACAATTTGTGCAGATTGATCGAGTGTAGTGTGGTGTAATGTATGGGGATGTTTTTTTTCATTAAGAAAATTGTGTATTTCAGGAACACAAGCTTATATTCCATATAATTTTTTTCTTTGCATGGAAGTAATAATAATATTTGAAAAAAAAATTTTAAGACATAGAAGTGTACTAATTATTAATCATTATATTTGAAAGAACAATAACATTTCATCAAATAGTAAGAACCCACACAACAATAATACGTCCCAAGTACGTCTTTCGGACATCACGTCAATTGTCCCGTGATGGTGATTCGATGGTCCCATGGAATTTCCATGTGCTCTAACGTGTCCGCAGTGATTACCGTAATGGGATCGTCCCATTGTCGTCCCGGGATGTCTTCGGGACGTCTCTTGGACTGCAAATACAGCAGAGAGGAGATATCAATAAGATATTATCGAGACTTCTTAAAGACGTCACCAAGATATTCCATAATTATCAGACACAGCAATAATACGTCCCAAGTACGTCTTTTAGGCATCACGTCGATTGACTCAATTGTCTCGTGATGGTCCCATGGGATTCTCATGGACTCTGAAATGTCCGCAGTGATTATCGCAATAGGATGGTCCCACTGCTGTTCCGGGATGTCTTTGGGATGTCTTTGGGACTTTTCTTGGACTGCTAACACAGCAATGGATAATTATTTTTATTTCGATTTAATATTAATTAATTTCCTCCTTGTAATATGGCCTCTTTTGAGGTCTGACTCCTTTCGGTTTCAAATGTCCGTATTCACGCTCGGCTATATGAGCATTCTATTTGCATGATCCGTATGTGAGAGCCTTTGCCATCTCGCGGTGAGTCTGGAACTAACGCCACGCAATAGCTGACCTCCTACAGATATTCCTTATTGTAAGAGAGCCTGCTGGAATCGTCTGCGCACGGTTACGGTAGGATAGCCTCAAGACATCTCATATTAATCTCGCGTAGAACAATCTCTTACCGGTACCTCCTAGAGACATCTCTAAGAGAATACGCTGGGATCTTCAACACACGGTTACGATAGGATATCCTCAAGACCTATATTAATCTCCAGTAGACCAATGTCCTACTAGTACTTCTCACAGACATCTACAAGATAGTGCGGTACGATCGTCTACACATGGTGACGGAAGGATATTCTCAAGACATCCTATTTTAATCTTGGGTAGAACAATGTCCTACCAGTACCTCTCACAGACGTCTATAAGAGAGTGGGTTGGGATCATCTAATTACGGTTGCGACAGGATATCCTCAAGGTATCCTATATTAATCTCGGGTAGAACGGAATCTTACCAGTACCTCTCAGATACATCTCTAAAAGAGTGCGCTGGGATCGTCTAAACACGGTTGCAACAGGATATCCTCAAGACAACCTATATTAATCTCGAGTAGACCAATGCCCTACTAGTACCTCCCATAGACATCTACAAGACAGTGCTGTACGATCGTCTACACACGATGACAGCCGGATATCCACAAGACATCCCATATGAATCGTGGGTAGAACAATGTCCTACCGGTACCTCCCAGAGACATCTATAAGAGAGTGGACTGGGATCGTCTAATTACGGTTGCGACAGGATATTCTTAAGACATCCAATATTAATCCCGGGTAGAACAATATCTTACTGGTTTCTCCCAATGACGTTCATAAGACGTATTATCTTGGCAGGACACGACTGGGGCTATCTCGGGATGGTCCCTGGATCAATTTTGCTGTGTGGGAAATGTCTAAAATTTTTATCCAATTTGTGTTTTTTTGGTGAATACGTTAAAAAGTTATAAATAAATAAAACAAAAATATGAAAAATTCTTTCTTAAAATTGTTTAAATCATTTTAAACTCTTGAAATAGTTAAAATGTATCAAAATGAAAGTGCATGGTAAAAATAAAATAAAAAATTTGTTCACGAATCTTCGTGCAATGAGCGAAAAAATAAAAAAAAGTTATTTTTGTTAAAACAAAATGGTTCACGAACTGTGAAGACTACAAACTCTACAGGACACTTTTTTATGATCCTATGAAGAAAGTCTTCAAGTTACAAAAACATTGGTTTACAGGTTGCGGATATCTGACTCTGGACGGACACAAAAATGGCTTTTTGGCTCAAAAATGGCTGTTTTTTTGGGAAATTTCATATTTAACATTCTCTGAATGGATTGAGTCGAAAAAGTTTTCGAGATTATAGTAAAACAAAACTGTGCTATGAATTTGAACCGGATCCGTTCATAGGTTGCTAAGTTATGAGTGAGGACGGACGGCTCAGGGGACGAAAAATCCAAAATTAAATTGTTTTGGTATAATATGCCAATACTTGTTGGCAAAAAGTTTGTATGGTTATTTTTTATAAGATATAGGTTTTTGGAAGGCAATACTAATAGTCACTCCTTATATATAAAGTGGGTGCCTAAAAACGAGAAAATTTTTCAATTTTCAGATACTTTTCTTCTAAGTGAACAAAGAAAGGAAAATCAAATCATAAAACTTATAGCATTTATCTGGTTTGAAAAAATGTGTTAAATGATTACTCGAAAATGCTATAAAAGTGACTTGAACAGACTTTTTTTAATGGCTTTTGTTTTTACATGTAATGTAGAGACCCAGCCGCCGAAACGACTGAATCCATGCTAACTCGCCTTTACAGGCACACGCTGCGGCTTTTGTTTTTACAGTTCACTTAGAAAAGAATGAAATACTGAAGAGAAAAAACTTTGGCTGGATTCAAGAGGCCGTTTATTTTTTTTTGCTATCACACCCGCCAATTTCGAAAATTCATGAAAATGAAAAACTGTAAAAAACGCACTTCAAAGTTTGTGTACGAGTAGAAACACGTACACAAAGATGTATTGTGCAACTTTACACTGCGATAACCATAGAATGGCTTAAGATGGCACTACTGCGAATTGCAAGTATTCTTCTGAAACACTTTCAAACCCTTTTTAGGTATAAAATTCTAAGTAGTAGATCGAGAGGCGAAGTACTGACACATTCGTTCGACGCTCCTTTGTTTTCGACTTGGTACCTTCGGAAATACTTAGAGTTGATATCTGTAGCTTTGTACATATACTGTTGGATAGCTTGGCTATCGATTTCAGCAATACAAAACTGTACAAGTGCAAGTTTAATTATAAGTCGCCTACCGAGGATTCCGTAAGAACTTGTATGTAGATTAATTAATTATGTTTTTAATGTATGACGAATACTGTAAATAAAGAATGGTATATTAATTTTACTTATATATAATAAATACCTATAATAGTGTAAGCAGTTAGGTAATTGTAAAACTACTTCTACCAAAATAATTAACATTACTGAACTTCATAACCTATGGAAGCACCGAACACTGCTCTAAAAACAAGCTCTCATACATCGATATACGTCACTGTCAACTCTCCAACCACAAACCTAAGTTGATGATCGCAAATTTTTTTTTTTTAAATATGCGGGATAAATGATAAATGTTAATTGCATTGTCATGCGTTGCATTGAAGCAGGACACTGCCTGAAATTGCAGTGAATCTATGGGCACTTCACGTAAACGAGCACCATGTTTTTAATGTACATCAAAAAGACTATCGATTCGCTGGCCTAGTTGAAAAAAAGTTTGGTTTACGATTTTACAAAAAGTTTCAGAAGGCACGTCTACAAACCTCAGCCTCAATATCGATATTACTTTTTAAAATAGAAAAAGTACCACGAAGTAAATCGATGATATGTATAATGTACACTCTCATATATTTAATATACATTTTCGTACATATCTTCCGAGAGAATGCTCAGAGAGAAATCCCTCAAAATAAGCGCGGCAATGTTCTGAAACTAGATATTAAGAACTACATGCATGTACATATACATATACTCTCCAGCTCAAAAGTTTGGATGCCCCGGTCGATATTTCTTGCCGCTCTAGAAGTTGCATAACTTCGTCAGAAAAAGATAATCAAATTATTAAAAAACCGTTTTGACAGAGAGGAATCTAGCTTTATGTTCCGGTTTTTTTACAAAATTTGTTTTATGATTTTTTTTCGACCCGGTACTTTTGTACGGGACCGTTTTTTGGCCCTTTTTCGACCATTGCGAATTGGACGCATAGCTTGAGGACATTTTTTTGTCTTTTTTATCTACGGTACATCTGGCAAGGTTTGCAGACGCACCATTTTTCGTTTTTTTAAATTTTCGTACGATTTTTTCTCGCAAAGTTATTTTACTTTTGACTAAAAAAGACATTTTTTTAGAGATGCTATGTAAATCAAAAACTGGAGTTCAAGAGAAAATATCAAGCATGAAAAAAGTAGCGTACATATACACGGAACCGCTATAAACAATAATGATCAATAATGATTATTGACAATTGTTGTTTACACTAGTTTATAGCATGCAAAATGTTGCTGATTTTTTTTGGATTTTTATTGTATCACAAAGTACGGAAATTTCAATCAGATACAATTTTTCGCTGGAACGTCGACATGAGAGTTTCGACCGAAAATAGTTAAAAAAAACAATTCATAGGAAAATTCTAAAATAATTCCAAGCAATTCCGTGTATACGTACGCTACTTCTTTCATACTTGACATTTTCTCTTAAACTCCATAGATTTTGAATTGCGTCGCATCTTTCAAAACTTATCTTTTTTAGCCAAAAGTTAAATAACTTTGCGAAAAAAAATCGTACGAAAATTTCCAAAAGAAAGAAAATGGAGTGTCTGCTAACCCATTCAAATGTAACGTGGATCAAAAATACAAAAAAAAAAGTCCTCATATTGTCTCCCCAATTTGCGATGGTCGAAAAACAGCCAAAAAACGGTCACGTACGAAAGTGCATACCGGGTCGAAAAAAAAATAATGAAAAATATTTTTAAAAAAGACAAAACAAAGCTGAATTTCTTCCCGTCAAAACGCTTTTCAAAAATTCAATTATCTTCTTTTTGTGACGGAGTTATGCAACTTCTAGTTCGGCAAGAAATATCCAAACTTTTGAGCGCGACTGTATCCGTGCATATAGATATCCGCGGTCGGTAAAGTTTCCACAGTAGGGCGATTTAATCGGATTTCGAGTTCGATAAGGAACCAGCGAAGAGCAAAATTACATATCGCGTTCATTCAGTTAATTTTATCGTGATAGAGGTCGATGCTCGCAAACTCGCGAATAGCGGAACGCGCTCTTTCGATGGGAATTTCGCGGAATGAGACTCGTTCTCCGTACGTATACGCTTTTCTCATATATATGTATATACAAGGCTCATGTATCCGTAACTGTGTTCACGAATGAAATTGAATAACCGATCGCGGTTGAGTCGTTATTCGATGCGGCGATGTAGCGAATGAGAAAAATGTGCTCGCTCAATTATCACGCGTGTATCGTTCGCCAGTCCCACTCTTTCTCTGTCTTTCTCTAGAACGTTACCGATAGTCTTTCGGAAGAGAGGAGGAAGATCGTGGAAATATACGGCTGCAAAACGATATCAAGCTATTTTTACGTGTATACCAGTTACGCGCAGATCTTACCCCCAACGATCAAACCAACCCCCACCCCCTTCACATACCTATATATATGTAAATTATTTGTGCCATCCAACACAATGAGTCTGTGAATACGATGTTTCGTGTTACAGTACGCTCGATAGGACACTAATTCGATGGGGTACATTTGCCGAGAGATGAGGTGAGGACACTTGTGCATTCGTCGATTAACGTGCGACAATCGTCAGAACAGGGTTCAATGTATTGTACAGGGTGGAAAGAAAATAGTGGTCGCCGCTTCGCCAGGTGATTCTCCAGCTCGAGATCGGTGGAGATCTATCAAAACTTGTATCCGCAAAATTGACCTTGACACCGAAATTCAAGGTCAAATTTTTGTATTGGCTTAAAAAGTTCTACGCGTCAAGAAGAACAAAAGTCCTAAAGGGACTATAGGTCGGAGATACGCCCTTTAAGTCGAAATAACAACATTAAGTTGAAAAAAAATAGAAAAGCTGGATTTTTCCGAATATTCTTCAGATGGCTTTAAATTCACAAGATTAATCGTGACGGAAAAGCTTTCTACCGCACAGCCGAGAAATCACGATATCTCCAGCCAGGGTCGGCCTATTTAACACGCTGTCTGCAGACTATTTGCGTTACCCAGGATGCACCACTTGGAGGTTGTCTGCACAGCATCCCGTGTGTGTGTGTTAGTGTGTGTTTTATTTTTTTCGTGTGTGGACCCCAAGGCCCGTCAATTTCTCGGTATTTTATGATTCCAAACCACGTGTGCGTGTGTGCGTGTGTGTGTGTGTGTGTACCCGTAGTAAAAAACTCCATTCGTCGCCATTGAAAAATCCCCATTCATTCCCCATTGCCAAAATAACCAATGGAGATGAATGCCGAATTGCCTAAGGGGATTTTCGCCATTGAATTTCCCATCTGAAACGGAATGGGGATTATCTAATGGGGATTCAATGGAGACAATCCCCTTAGGCAATTCAGCATTCATCCCCATTGGTTATTTTGGCAATGGGGAATGAATGGGGATTTTTCAATGGCGATGAATGGAGTTTTTACTATACGAAAGAATCTCCATTGCTGTTCGCCACTCATTCCCCATTGCCCACAAAACCAATGGATATGAATGCTGAATTTTCTAAGGACATTTTCGCCATTAAATTCCCCATTTGAAACGGAATGGGGATTATCCCATGGGGATTCAATGGAGACAATCTCCCTAGTGAATTCGCCATATTCACCTCTATTGGTTTTTGTGGGCAATGGGGAATAAATGGGATCATGAATGGAGATTCTTTCATATGATTGCTGTATATACATGGAATTATGCATTAAATAATCAAGTAAGTTATCAGTAAGTAAGGTTAATCATAATGCTAATATTAGCATAACGACCAATAATTATATCATATATCATATATAGCAATCATATAGCAATCATATATATATATATATATGTATATATATATTACATTTAATAGAAATTATTGAAGCTCAGAATTGAGAAAATAGATTGTAAGTGTATTCAGATGACGATTGATAATGAAAGTATATACGTTTCTCCTCTCACAAATCGAGTTGAGAGGGACTGATAAAATTATGTGTATATGTTAAAAATAAACGGTTTTAAAAATCATTTATCCCAAACGTACGCGCACTTGATGAGCAGTATATAATATATTTTTTTTAAATATATTATATTATATTTTATTTTAAACTATTATATTATATTTTAAACTGATTGACCATCGATATAATCATCAGCATTTATTACAATTGAAGAAAATATTTGGTTCATATATGAGAATCAGCGACATCTACTCTTACTTAATTTTATTAATTCACCGCCGTTTGAGAAATATCGCATTCGGAAAAATTCTCATCCATCGATGGGTTCAATTGTTCTGCATTGAACCTCGAATATGGATTGCAACATCGTTAACGAATGCTGCTCATCAATCGATCAGTCGTCAATGAAGTGACATTATTGATAAATGTTGATCATTGTATAATTCGTAGTTACTTATTATTCAATGGGTATCCTTGGTAAATGCTGATCATTTCATCGTTAACCGCATTTGGGTTCCAATGAACATCTGTGGGAAATGCTGATCTTTCAGTTCAGCCGCATTGACTTTCCAATGGACATCATTGGGTAAAGCGGATCATTTCGTTCATCAGCATTTACCTTCCCATGGACACCATTGGGCAATGCTGATCGCTCGATACATCCGCATTGGCTTTCCAATGAGCATCATTGAGTAATGATGATCATTCGATTCATCCGCATTGGCTTTCCAATGAGCATCATTGAGTAATGATGATCATTCGATTCATCCGCATTTGATGTTCAATGGATACCCATTCACTGATCAATGGTCAGCCCTGTACGTCATTGACAAATGCGGAAATCTCAATAGGTCCCCATTCATTGTCCAATGGAGTCGTATGAGGACCATTGGTTGCCATTAACGATTCAATGGAGTTTTTTACTACGGGTATGTTTTATTTTATACGTGTGTGGACCCCAAGGCTCGTCAATTTCTCGGTATTTTTTTACTCCAAACCACGTGTTCGTTGAATTTTCTTCTGATCTGGAGGGCGTGGGCTCAATTTCCGTTTTACTAATTACGCTGGCGGCAACGGCGTTGACGCAGAACCCAAAGAATTATGCCTTTTGCCCTGATGGCCCTTAGCATGCGCGCTTGCTCTGTCCCTTCCACATGGCGTCCTCCATTGCGTAAGCACGCTCGCAGCCTTGCCTGCAGATTCTCCCGAACACGGGTGAGCAGGTCTTGATTTCTCATTAGTCTCGTCATTCCTTCATTGACCCTGCGTCTCAGATCGGCTACGGTTCTGATCACTCTACTCGATCGATAAACGATGGCTTTGAGGGCCCCCCAAAAGAAAAAATCTAAAGGGTTCAGATCTTGTGAGCGTGTGGCCATATGTGTGGTGCAGGATGGCGTCCCATCCATCGACTGCCAAACATGTTATTGAGAAAATCGCGGACCGGTAGACTCCAGCACGGAGGTGCACCATCATGCATGAAATAAACATGGTTTCAATGTTCCTTAGGAATCATTTGGCGAAGTCGAGGCGTAAGATCGCGTCGAGAAAAAACCAAATAGCGACCACCATTTAATTGCAGCGGGAGAAAAATTGGGGCAATCAGCGTATTCCCGATAATTCCTGCCCAGACATTAACGGCAAATCAACCCTGGATGATCCGCTGCATTATGGCATGTGGATTCCTATCTGCCCAGATGCGGAGGTTTTGTCTATTTATTATGCCAGTACTGGAAAAGCTTGCTTCGTCAGTGAACAAGATATTTTCCAAAAATTGTGGATCCCTGTCCAATCTATGTAGCATCCATCTGCAGAAACGTTCACGAGCACGGCGATCTCCAGGATGCAATGCCTGCACAAATTGCACACGGTAAGGTCTCAATCCTTCTTCTCGTATTATGCGCCTTACTGTCGTGTGAGATGTTCCGACCCGAGTGGCTATTCGACGCAAGCCCATGACGGGATGAGCCCGTGCAAGCGCGATAACGCGTTCTTCAATCTCCAGTGGATCCGGGGGCGTCCACGCCATTGATGTCCAGCACGTTGGACTTCGAAGCGTTCTTGATCCGCAAAACGTTGATCCAAACGTTGGAATTCGCGTCTATCAGGGATCGAACGCCGGGGTACTCGTCGATTACCAGCACGATTCTGGATGATCCCAGCACAAACTTCACGAGCTCGAGCATAGTTTCTCAGAGCCTCGTCGATCGCCCGTAGCATTAATCGTTGATCCCGACCATCTCGCACATGACCGTGATGGTCTATGATCGCGTCACAAAAGCAATGCCGCTACTATCAATTCAGTCGAGTTCAGTTTCAAGAGGTAAACTATGAAACCAGATATCGGAATAATGCCAGTATTGGAATGACAACCAGTCCTCGACTTGGAATGCAGCGATGTTTGAGTTCTGGGTAGACTCGACCTGGGATTTCAATTGAGACTCGATTTTGGATTAACAAGGATTAGCTGAGTGAAATTTCATCCGATTGTCATTGCTTACGCAATGGAGAACGCCATGTGGAAGTGACAGAGCAAGAACGCGTGCTAAGGGCAATCAGGGCAAATGGCACAATTCTTTGGGTTCCGCGTCAACGCCGTCGTCGCCAGCGTAATCAGTAAAATGAAGATAGAGCCCACGCTCTCAACATGAGAAGAAATTCAACGCACGATCAGGAAAACTCATATTTACGGATTTTTAATATTTCATTATTCTTTTCCTGGGTGATGGGGTCACTTGTGACCCATGGTTCCTTTCCAACTTTTGTTCTTCGCAATAAGTAGAATTTTTCAAGCCAATAAAAAAATTTGACCTCGAATCTCAGTGTCAAGGTCAATTTTGCGGATACAAGTTTTGATAGATCTCCACCGATCTCGAGCTGGAGAATCACCTGGCGAAGCGGCGACCACTATTTTTTTTCCACCCTGTACGTTAACTGATGCGAGATCTGATGGTGACTGTTAATGGACATTTTGCTTTGAAATTAAAAGGAACCGTGGGAGTTTAAGGGTCGAGGGTCGAAGGGTGCGAATTATTTTTTGCGAAACCCTTGGCGTTCCGTCCTTCATGACGAAAGCGTCAGAAAAGTTGAGGCTGTTGAGACGGAACAGGTACCAGTCAGCCGAGCAAAGAACCTCACCCAGTTCCATATCGAGCGCAACCAAAAACTGCTTTTGCCCTTCCTACTTGTACTCCTGTGCACCCGGTTATACTTCTACATTCAATTTCAATACGACCGATCTCATTTACATTTTTGTTTCTCCATTGCAGTTGTGCTGTTTTTCTTCTCTCTTCTCGCGATGATTGCACACGGGCACAACCGGAAACGAATATTCGTAGAACGAAATTCGCGAAAATCAAACTTCCCTCAACTCGGGTGTATATTTGAGGGATGTATTTTTCCTCTTAAATTTACATATACTTCGTTTTACTCCGGGACGATTGAAGTCTCGATGAATATCGTGTCGAGAATTTTCGCGAAATATACATACAGTACTCGACAATTGAAGTGGGACAGACAGTTTTTTCTCGATTTTGACGAGATTTAGACCGATTTTGAGAATTCAAAAAAGTACATTCGAGTAAATTTTGTTATCTTTCGAATGAGACTAATTAGAATGCGATCGGTTAAAAATTGACCAAGTGCGGGGCGATGGAGTCAGGGCGTGCGAATCACGATTTCCGGGACACCCCGGAAAAGGATATACGCCACCGTCACATGGCTTTTCCAGTAAAATCATTGGAAAGAGCAGCTCGCGGCGGTCAGGATTCAGAAAAAAAAAATTAAAATCGGCCAACTCCTGGGGATGCTATCGCCCCAGGAAGTTGAAACGGTTTTTCGACGATAACTTGCGAGTTTGACGATCGATTGACTTGAAATTTATCACAGAGTCGTGGTTCGTCATAGCCGACGACCCAGTCTAGGTGGTATTGTCGAAAAACTCCTCGGAGATGAGATCTAGGCTTGTCCCGGATGCACTGTATCAATTATGCGCATTTTTCGCCATGATAGAGTTGTTGGCCGGAAATGAAAGTTGGTGCATCATAAAGGGGAAGATTAAACGAACAAAACGTGTGGTCGTGCAATAACCAAATCGACCTCTATCACTAAAGCGAAGGGGGTGAAAAATTGCATGAAAAATGCCGAAGTCGAAAAAGATCGCGTCCGGAGTCGCAAGGCGATGATCGATTGTTTTTGCACTCAACGTCCGACTAAAGGTTCTTTCACAACTGGAGTGAGATGGGCCAGTTTGGAAAAGCTCAGCATTGGAAACTTTTCATTATTTATTATTGTTTATCATCTTTATTTTTGTATTGAGATTTTCGCAATAATTAAGGGAATATGAACAATGAAAATGTTGAAAAAAGATAACCACCGTGCATATTAAGAATTCGATTTTTTGAAAGCGTCGATTTTTTTATTCAGCACTATTTTTTAAAATCATTATTTTTGCGTTGCAACTTTTTTAAAAAATAAAGAGGTATTAACAATAAAAATGTTGAAAAAATGATAACTACTGTGCATATTGAATTTTGATTTTATAAAAGCGTGGATTTTTTTATTTCGCACCATTTTTGAAGATCATTATTTTTGCGTTGGAATTATTGCGAAAATTAAGGAGGTAAAATTAACAATAAAAATGTTAAAAAATTGATAACTACCGTGCATATTGGGATTTTGATTTTTTAACAGCGTCGATTTATTTATTTAGCATTATTTTTTAAGATTGTTATTTTTGCGTTCCAATTATTGCAAAAGATAAGGAGGTATTAACAATAAAAATGATAAAAAATCGATAACTGGCCTGCATATTGAGATTTTGATTTTTCATAAGCGTAGTTTTTTTTAATTAGCACTATTTTTCAAGATCATTATTTTTGCGTTGCAATTTTTGCAAAAATTAAAAAGATATTAACAGTGAAAATGTTAAAAAATTGATGACTGGTGTACGTATTGAGATTTTGATTTTTGATAAGCCTCGATTTTATTATTTAGCACTATTTTTTGGGATCATTAGTTTTGCGTTGCAATTGTTGCAAAAATTAAGGAGGTATTAACAATAAAAATGTTGATAAATTGATAACTACCGTGCATATTGGGATTTTGATTTTTTTTAAAGGTCGATTTTTTTATTCAGCACTGTTTTTTGAGATTATTATTTTTGCGTTATAATTTTTGCAAAATCTAAGTAGATATTAACTATTAAAATGTTGAAAAATGGATAACTGGTGTGCATATTGAGATGTTGGTTTTTTATGAGCGTCGTTTTTTTTACTTAGCACTAATTTTTAAGATCATTATTTTTACGTTGCAATTTTTTCAATAATTAAGAAGATATTAACAATTAAAATGTTGAAAAGATGATAACTGGCGTGCATATTGAGAATATAATATTTGAAGAAGCGTCGATTTTTAATTTACCACTATTTTTTAAGATCATTATTTTTGCATTGCAATTTTTGCGAAAATTAAGAAGATATGAACAATTAAAATGTTGAAAAATTTATAACTGGCGTGCATATTGAGATTTTGACTTTGAAGAAGCGTCAATTTTTTTATTTGGCACTATGTTTTAAGATTATTATTTTTGCTGTGCAGATTTTGCAAAAATTGAGGAGATATTAACAATAAAAATGTTGAAAAATTGATAACTACCATGCACATTGGGATTTTGATTTTTCAAAAGCGTCGATTTTTTTTTGCACTATTTTTTAAGATCATTATTTTTGCGTTGCAGATTTTGCAAAAATTAAGGAGATAATAACAATAAAAATGTTAAAAAATTAATAACCGGCGTGAATATTGAGATTTTGGTTTTTCAGAGGCGTCGATTTTTTTTCTTTTGCACGATTTTTCGTGACCCTTATTCTTGCGTTTCGACTTTTGCAAAAATAAAGGGGATGTGAACAATAAACACGTTGAAAAATCGATAACTACCGGGCATATGGAGTTTAAGATTTTTAAGAAGGGTCGATTTTTTTACTTTGCACTTTTTTTTAGATTATTATTTTTGCGTAGCCGATTTTGCAAAAATTAAGGAGATGTTATCACTAAAAATGTTGAAAAATTGATAACTACCGTTCACGTTGAGGTTTCGATTTTTTACAAGCGTCGATTTTTTTATTTTGCACTATTTTTTAAGATCTTTATTTTTGCGTTTCGACTTTTGCAAAAACAAAGGTGACATAAACAATAAAAATGTTGAAAAAACGACAACTACCGTGCATATTGGGATTTTGATTTTTCAAACGCATCGATTTTTTTATTTTGCACTATTTTGTAAGATCATTATTTTTGCAATGCAATTTTTGCAAAAATTCAGGAGATATTAACAATAAAAATGTTCAAAAATTGATAACTACCGTGCATTTTGAGATTTTGATTTTTCAGAAACGTAGAATTTTTTACTTTGCACTATTTTTTATGACCATTATTTTTGCCGCTCGACTTTTGCAAAAATAAAGGGGATAGAAACAGTACAAATGTTGAAAAATCGATAACTACCCGTGCATATTGAGAATTTAGTTTTTCAGAAGCGTCGATTTTGTTACTCTGCACTATTTTTTAAGATCATTATTTTTGCGGTGCAATTTTTGCAAAAATTAAGGAGATATTAACAATAAAAATGTTGAAAAATTGATAACAAGCGTGCATATTGAGATTTTGATTTTTCAGAAACGTCGAGTTTTTTCATTTGCACTATTTTTTGAGATCATTATTTTTGCGTTGCAGATTTTGCAAAAATTGAGGAGACATTGACAATAAAAATGTTGAAAAATTAATAATTGGCGTGAATATTGAGATTTTGGTTTTCCAGAAGCATCGATTTTTTTCTTTTACAATATTTTTTATGACCCTTATTTTTGCGTTTCGACTTTTGCAAAAACAAAGGTGATATGAACAATAAAAATGTTGAAAAATCGACAACTACCGTGCACATTGGTATTTTCATTTTTCAAAAGCGTGGTTTTTTTTATTTTGCACTATTTTTCAAAATCATTATTTTTGCAATTCGACTTTTGCAAAAATAAAGGTGATATGAACAATAAAAATGTTGAAAAATCGACAACTACCGTGCATATTGGTATTTTGATTTTTCAAAAGCGTCGAATTTTTTATTTTGCACTATTTTTCAAGATCATTATTGTTGCAATACAATTTTTGCAAAAATTAAGGAGATATTAACAATAAAAATGTTGAAAAATCGACAACTACCCGTGCATATTGAGAATTTGATTTTTCAAAAGCGCTGATTTTTTATTTTGCACTATTTTTTATGATCATTATTTTTGCCTTTTGACTTTTGCAAAAATAAAGGGGATATGAACAATACAAATGTTGAAAAATCGATAACTGCCTGTGCATATTGAAAATTGAATTTTTCAGAAGCGTCGATTTGTTGACTTTGCACTATTTTTCGAGATCATTATTTTTGCGGTGCAATTTTTGCAAACATTACGGAGATATCAACAATTAAAATGTTGAAAAATTGATAACAAGCGTGCATATTGAGATTTTGATTTTTCAGAAACGTCGAGTTTTTTAATTTGCATTCTTTTTTAAGATTATTATTTTCGCGTTGCAGATTTTGCAAAAATTAAGAAGATATTAACAATTAAAATTTTGAAAAATTAATAACTGGCGTGAATATTGAGATTTTCGTTTTTCAGAAGCGTCGTTTTTTTCCTTTTGCACTATTTTTTATAACCCTTATTTTTGCGTTTCGACTTTTGCAAAAATAAAGGGGATATGAACAATGAAAATGTTGAAAAATTGATAACAAGCGTGCATATTGAGATTTTGATTTTTCAGAAACGTCGATTTTTTCATTTTGCACTATTTCTTAAGATCATTATTTGCGCGTTGCAGATTTTGCAAAAATTTAGGAGATATCAACAATAAAAGTTTTGAAAAATTAATAACTGGCGTGAATATTGAGATTTTGGTTTTCCAGAAGCGTCGATTTTTTTCTTTTGCAATATTTTTTATGACCCTTATTTTTGCGTTTCGACTTTTGCAAAAATAAAGGGGATATAAACAATAAAAATGTCGAAGAATTGATAACAAGCGTGCATATTGAGATTTTGATTTTTCAAAAGCGTCGATTTTTTTATTTTGCACTATTTTTCAAGATCATTATTTTTGCAATGCAATTTTTGCAAAAATTAAGATGATATTAACAATAAAAATGTTGAAAAATTAATAACTGGCGTGAATATTGAGATTTTGATTTTTTAGAAACGTCGATTTTTTCATTTTGCACTATTCTTTAAGATCATTATTTTTGCGTTGCAAATTTCGCAAAAATTAAGGAGATATTAACAATAAAAATTTTGAAAAATTAATAACTGGCGTGAATATTGAGATTTTGGTTTTTCAGAAGCGTCGTTTTTTTTCTTTTGTACTATTTTTTATAACACTTAAATCTCAATATGCACGCTTGTTATCAATTTTTCAACATTTTTATTGTTCACATCCCCTTTATTTTTGCAAAAGTCGAAAGACAAAAATGAGGGTTATGAAAAATAGTGCAAAATAAAAAAAATGACGCTTCTGAAAAATCAAAATCCCAATATGGACGCTAGATATCAAATGTTCAACATTTTTATTGTTCATATCCCCTTTATTTTTGCAAAAGTCGAAACGCAGAAAGAAGGGTCGTAAGGAATAGTGCAAAATAAAAAAATCGACGCTTCTTGAAAATCAAAATCCCATTATGCCTGGTAGTTATCGATTTTTCAACATTTTTATTGTTAATATCTCCTTAATTTTTGCAAAATCTGCAACGCAAAAATAATGATCTTAAAAAATAGTGTAAAATAGAAAATCGGCGCTTTTGAAAAATTAAATTCTCAATATGCACGGGTAGTTGTCGGCTTTTCAACATTTTTATTGTTAATATCATCTTAATTTTTGCAAAAATTGCATTGCAAAAATAATGATCTTGAAAAATAGTGCAAAATAAAAAAATCGACGCTTTTGAAAAATCAAAATCTCAATATGCACGCTTGTTATCAATTTTTCGACATTTTTATTGTTTATATCACCTTTGTTTTTGCAAAAGTCGGAACGCAAAAATAAGAGTCATAAAAAATATTGCAAAAGAAAAAAATCGACGCTTCTGGAAAACCAAAATCTCAATATTCACGCCAGTTATTAATTTTTCAAAACTTTTATTGTTAATATCTCCTAAATTTTTGCAAAATCTGCAACGCAAAAATAATGATCTTAAGAAATAGTGCAAAATGAAAAAATCGACGTTTCTGAAAAATCAAAATCTCAATATGCACGCTTGTTATCAATTTTTCAACATTTTTATTGTTCATATCCCCTTTATTTTTGCAAAAGTCGAAACGCAAAAATAAGGGTTATAAAAAATAGTGCAAAAGAAAAAAAATGACGCTTCTGAAAAACGAAAATCTCAATATTCACGCCAGTTATTAATTTTTCAAAATTTTTATTGTTTATATCCCCTTTATTTTTGCAAAAGTCGAAACGCAAAAATAAGGGTCATAAAAAATATTGCAAAAGAAAAAAATCGACGCTTCTGGAAAACCAAAATCTCAATATTCACGCCAGTTATTAATTTTTCAAAACTTTTATTGTTGATATCTCCTAAATTTTTGCAAAATCTGCAACGCGCAAATAATGATCTTAAGAAATAGTGCAAAATGAAAAAATCGACGTTTCTGAAAAATCAAAATCTCAATATGCACGCTTGTTATTAATTTTTCAACATTTTAATTGTTGATATCTCCGTAATGTTTGCAAAAATTGCACCGCAAAAAAAATGATCTTAAAAAATAGTGCAAAGTCAACAAATCGACGCTTCTGAAAAATTCAATTTTCAATATGCACGGGCAGTTATCGATTTGTCAACATTTGTATTGTTCATATCCTCTTTATTTTTGCAAAAGTCAAAAGGCAAAAATAATGATCATAAAAAATAGTGCAAAATCAAAGATCAGCGCTTTTGAAAAATTAAATTCTCAATATGCACGGGTAGTTGTCGATTTTTCAACATTTTTATTGTTAATACCTCCTTAATTTTTGCAAAAATTGTATTGCAAAAATAATGATCTTGAAAAATAGTGCAAAATAAAAAAATCGACGCTTTTGAAAAATCAAAATACCAATATGCACGGTAGTTGTCGATTTTTCAACATTTTTATTGTTCATATCACCTTTGTTTTCGCAAAAGTCGAAACGCAAAAATAAGGGTCATAAAAAATATTGCAAAAGAAAAAAATCGATGCTTCTGGAAAACCAAAATCTCAATATTCACGCCAGTTATTAATTTTTCAACATTTTTATTGTTAATATCTCCTCAATTTTTGCAAAATCTGCAACGCGAAAATAATTATCTCAAAAAATAGTGCAAATTGAAAAACTCGACGTTTCTGAAAAATCAAAATCTCAATATGCACGCTTGTTATCAATTTTTAAACATTTTTATTGTTAATATCTCCTTAATTTTTGCAAAAATTGCACCGCAAAAATAATGATCTTAAAAAATAGTGCAGAGTAACAAAATCGACGCTTCTGAAAAACTAAATTCTCAATATGCACGGGTAGTTATCGATTTTTCAACATTTGTACTGTTCATATCCCCTTTATTTTTGCAAAAGTCGAGCGGCAAAAATAATGGTCATAAAAAATAGTGCAAAGTAAAAAATTCTACGTTTCTGAAAAATCAAAATCTCAAAATGCACGGTAGTTATCAATTTTTGAACATTTTTATTGTTAATATCTCCTGAATTTTTGCAAAAATTGCATTGCAAAAATAATGATCTTACAAAATGGTGCCCAATAAAAAAATCGATGCGTTTGAAAAATCAAAATCCCAATATGCACGGTAGTTGTCGTTTTTTCAACATTTTTATTGTTCATATCACCTTTGTTTTTGCAAAAGTCGAAACGCAAAAATAAAGATCTTAAAAAATAGTGCAAAATAAAAAAATCGACGCTTGTAAAAAATCGAAATCTCAACGTGAACGGTAGTTATCAATTTTTCAACATTTTTAGTGATAACATCTCCTTAATTTTTGCAAAATCGGCTACGCAAAAATAATAATCTCAAAAAAAAGTGCAAAGTAAAAAAATCGACCCTCCTTAAAAATTTTAAACTCCATATGCCCGGTAGTTATCGATTTTTCAACGTGTTTATTGTTCACATCCCCTTTATTTTTGCAAAAGTCGAAACGCAAGAATAAGGGTCACGAAAAGTCGTGCAAAAGAAAAAAAATCGACGCTTCTGAAAAACCAAAATCTCAATATTCACGCCGGTTATTAATTTTTTAATATTTTTATTGTTATTATCTCCTTAATTTTTGCAAAATCTGCAACGCAAAAATAATGATCTTAAAAAATAGTGCAAAAAAACAATCGACGCTTTTGAAAAATCAAAATCCCAATGTGCATGGTAGTTATCAATTTTTCAACATTTTTATTGTTAATATCTCCTTAATTTTTGCAAAACCTGCACAGCAAAAATAATAATCTTAAAACATAGTGCCAAATAAAAAAATTGACGCTCCTTCAAAGTCAAAATCTCAATATGCACGCCAGTTATAAATTTTTCAACATTTTGATTGTTCATATCTTCTTAATTTTCGCAAAAATTGCAACGCAAAAATAATGATCTTAAAAAATAGTGGTAAATTAAAAATCGACGCTTCTTCAAATATTATATTCTCAATATGCACGCCAGTTATCATCTTTTCAACATTTCAATTGTTAATATCTTCTTAATTATTGAAAAAATTGCAACGTAAAAATAATGATCTTAAAAATTAGTGCTAAGTAAAAAAATCGACGCTCATAAAAAACCAACATCTCAATATGCACACCAGTTATCCATTTTTCAACATTTTAATAGTTAATATCTTCTTAGGTTTTGCAAAAATTACAACGCAAAAATAATAATCTCAAAAAACAGTGCTGAATAAAAAAATCGACCTCTAAAAAAAATCAAAATCCCAATATGCACGGTAGTTATCAATTTATCAACATTTTTATTGTTAATACCTCCTTAATTTTTGCAACAATTGCAACGCAAAACTAATGATCCCAAAAAATAGTGCTAAATAATAAAATCGAGGCTTATCAAAAATCAAAATCTCAATACGTACACCAGTCATCAATTTTTTAACATTTTCACTGTTAATATCTTTTTAATTTTTGCAAAAATTGCAACGCAAAAATAATGATCTTGAAAAATAGTGCTAATTAAAAAAAACTACGCTTATGAAAAATCAAAATCTCAATATGCAGGCCAGTTATCGATTTTTTATCATTTTTATTGTTAATACCTCCTTATCTTTTGCAATAATTGGAACGCAAAAATAACAATCTTCAAAAATGGTGCGAAATAAAAAAATCCACGCTTTTATAAAATCAAAATTCAATATGCACGGTAGTTATCATTTTTTCAACATTTTTATTGTTAATACCTCCTTATTTTTTAAAAAAGTTCCAACGCAAAAATAATGATTTTGAAAAATAGTGCTGAATAAAAAAATCGACGCTTTCAAAAAATCGAATTCTTAATATGCACGGTGGTTATCTTTTTTCAACATTTTCATTGTTCATATTCCCTTAATTATTGCGAAAATCTCAATACAAAAATAAAGATGATAAACAATAATAAATAATGAAAAGTTTCCAATGCTGAGCTTTTCCAAACTGGCCCATCTCACTCCAGTTGTGAAAGAACCTTTAGTCGGACGTTGAGTGCAAAAACAATCGATCATCGCCTTGCGACTCCGGACGCGATCTTTTTCGACTTCGGCATTTTTCATGCAATTTTTCACCCCCTTCGCTTTAGTGATAGAGGTCGATTTGGTTATTGCACGACCACACGTTTTGTTCGTTTAATCTTCCCCTTTATGATGCACCAACTTTCATTTCCGGCCAACAACTCTATCATGGCGAAAAATGCGCATAATTGATACAGTGCATCAGGGACAACCCTAGATCTCATCCCCGAGGAGTCTTTCGACAATACCACCTAGACCGGGTCGTCGGCTATGACGAACCACGACTCTGTGATAAATTTCAAGTCAATCGATCGTCAAACTCGCAAGTTATCGTCGAAAAACCGTTTCAACTTCTTGGGGCGATAGCATCCCCAGGAGTTGGCCGATTTTAATTTTTTTTTTTTTTGAATCCTGACCGCCGCGAGCTGCTCTTTCCAATGATTTTACTGGAAAAGCCATGTGACGGTGGCGTATATCCTTTTCCGGGGTGTCCCGGAAATCGTGATTCGCACGCCCTGACTCCATCGCCCCGCACTTGGTCAATTTTTAACCGATCGCATTCTAATTAGTCTCATTCGAAAGATATCAAAATTTACTCGAATGTACTTTTTTGAATTTTCAAAATCGGTCTTAATCTCGTCAAAATCGAGAAAAAACTGTCTGTCCCACTTCAATTGTCGAGTACTGTATATATATGAATTTAGCAAGCACTACACTGGGAGTGAAGATGCGAGTATGGTATATGTGGGGCATTCCACGTCAAATCACGCGGTAATCGGCCTGTCCCCCTCGGATTTTGATGTCCAAGGAATTGAGGGTTTCGTTTGGCCCAAAATATAACCTTAAATTTTTAGAAATTTTTATTTTATTTTTTAGGAGTTGTCCTACCGAAAATCATTAAATTAAGGGAAAACACAAAGAGGGGCCTTTTTCAAATTATTGAAATATTTTTCACAGAAACTAGGACTCAAAACAGAAATTTTCGTCATAGTTCGATAATGGGACAAAGATAATTACTATTATTTTTTTGTATTTTAATTTATTTATTTTTATAATTTTTCATTTTGATTGTTTCTTGTAGTGAGAATAACAACGACAAAAATATTGGAACGTGGAATGCCCCATATATATGCTGAACGAAAATGAATAAAACGGAGAGAGCGAAATGAGGAAAGGAAAATGTCGGGAATTTTTTTTTTGTTTGGGTAAATATGCTCCTTCATCAATTTCGCTTCCGCTTAAAACAGATAACTAAATGTGCATTCGAGTGTCTCGAGAGCTATCTCGAAGTAGCGTGAAAATAATGAGACGTCGGCGACGACAACGATTTTTTTCCCACCGTCCGTAGTGCACTAACGATAATGTTACGAGTACACAGATCGAGGTCTGTTGTGAATTTATGGAATTCCATTAGAAAGGATAAGGTCAGAGGAACAGCGCCATTTTGGTGAAAGCGATTTTTGTATTCATCATTAATAGTTATTTCATCGTCGATTACACTACGTTAAGGTCACCCAAGTAGAATTTTAGGGGATCGAGTCAGCGTCAAAACGCTGATGTTTGGACATAAATATAAATGTTCGTTGAATACGTGTAAACCTGACCAATGGTCGATCATTTGACGTATCAAATGAAGCAATTTTTTATACTATTTGGAACCCTTAAGGCGCAGTGGTTTTCGCATACATCAATTTATGAGTTTTACTGCGCTGTGCACGATCCTGACCAAACCGCTTGACCGGTCTTATCCGGACTTTTCCTTAACACTTTTCCGGACTGCTTGAGTGTAACACATTTTTTTTAGGTCCGTATTATAGAGTTACAGACGACTTTCTTAATGTCTGAAACAAAAAAGAGAGTACAAATTGAAAAAGTTGCCTGTAACTTCATAATAAGGACCTAAAAAAAATGTGCCATACTTAAACAGTCTGGAAAAGTATTACGAATAAAATGAGACCTCGTAAGATAAGATCCGTCGAGCGGTTTGGTCAGGATCGTGGACAGCGTAGTGAAACTCAAAAACTGATTTATGAGAGAACCGCTAGCACCTTGAGGGTTCTAACTAGCGTGAAAAATTTCTTCATTTGATACGTCAAATGATGGACTATTGGTCAGGTTTACTCGTATTCAACGAACATTTATATTTATGGTCGGAAAGCGGCATTTTAGACGCTGGTTTGACCTCTTAAATGCATATGGGTCATTCCACCAAATATTGATTAAAGTTGTGTTTGGGGGTCTGAACTCTGCATAACAAAAATTTTTATTGAAAAGTACATAACAAAAAGAGCTTTCATGATTTTTTCAAATTTTTTCGGCGAACCTTTTCGAAGATACAGTAGATCGTAAATTGCAAGATTTGCAATTATTGACTTTAGATATTAAAAATATCTGTAAAATTTCTAAAAATGTATTGCAAAATTATTTTTGTGTAAAAAAATCTCAGCTTTCTGAGAAAAATATTTTCAATTTCCTCTAGTGTCGGGAACACCCCAAAAAATGAGGTCAAAAAGTAAAATACGCTTTTTCTACCAATGCATCATTTTTTATATTAAAAAAAAAAATTCGAAAAATTCAGACTTTTTTACATGGGAAATGTATTTTTTGATTTTGGGAATATTCAAAAATAAACCATAGCAAAATAAAGTTGAAAGTTTTGTGATGAATTGCCGATCTGTATTGTGCTGCCGTCACGGTCGGCGCCCGAACTATCGAATCAAGTTTAAAAATTTCTGTATAAAGCATTATATTCAGCGATTACGTAGTGAATATATATGTTGAAAGTGTGAAGTGGGTAAGAAATTAAAATTATTATAAATAAAGTTATGACAAGGATCAAATCCTTATTATTTGAACTCTTCTTGTCACTGTTGACAAAGAATCATTTCTTACGATAGCAGAATGATGATTCTCGGCATCAGGGATAAAACAATGCATCGATTGCTTTTTTTTACAGCCGCAGCATCAGCAAATCGTGACTTTAGCTGTGCTGCGCGTACTTCATATTTCTCATCTGAAATGAAAGCGAAATCAATGCTATTAAATGACTCATGAGCCCAGTCATACAATGCCAAGCATAATAAAGTTTTGTTTCTCGTGCCGATTTGAAGAGATGCCCTTGCACCGAGACGTTTGATCATGACTGCTAACCCATCACATGGTCCTTTTCCATGATACACTTTGAACATCTATATTCACTACATAATTGCTGAAAATAATGCTTTGTACAGAAATTTTCAAATTTGATTCGATATTTCGTGCGACGACCATGACCACAATACAGATCGGCAATTCATCACAAAACTTTATTCTTTATTTTGCTATGGTTTATTTTGAAGTATTCCCAAAATCACAAAATACATTTCCCGTGTAAAAAAATCTGAACTTCTCGAAAAAAATATGTCAAAAAAATATAAAAAATGATACATTGGTAGAAAAAGTGTATTTTACTTTTTGACCTCATTTTTGGAGGTTTTCCCGACACTGGAAGAAATGGAAAATATTTTTTTCAGAAAGCTGCAATTTTTTTACACAAAAATTATTATTCAATATATTTTTAGAAATTTCACTAGGGATTGAAATTTTTAATATCTAAAGTTAATAATTACGAATCTTGCAATTTTCGATATACTGTATCTTCATAAGGGTTCGACGAAAAAATTAAAAAAAAATCACGGAAGCTTTCTTTGTTGTGTACTTTTCAATAAAAAATGTTGTTATGCAGATTTCAGACCCGCTGGCACAACTTTAGTCAATATTTGGTGGATTGACCCATATATATAAGGCAGAACTCAACCGTACAAGAAAATACAACTTGACCGTACAAAAAAATGCTAGAATTTGTGAACTGGTAGAATTTTTTGTTTCAAATACAAGGGAACAAAAGCGTTGCAAAACGCCTTATTTATATGCAGCACATACATGCATGAGTTTTTTTCTGCAGAACGAACCCGCCTGACGATTAATAATGAGCAGTTATTCCTCGTTACCTCCTTGACGTTTGTGCAACCGAGAAAAAAGAAATAGCGCTATTTTCCACAATATAATGGAAACTCCGCCAAGTTATACCGTGGTCCTAATGAATATAACAACAATAAGGGTAGTTTCGCCGAACGATGTTTTGAATATAGTGATGTTGACGGCTTGACTCTCAGAAAAACAATTTTCCGGTCGAAAAACCTAATCCTTCCATTACCGGTTCGTCTCTTATTCTTCAACTAAGCTTTCTCGCTTTCCACCTTATACAACATGACGTTTTTTGAAAAAATATAAATGTAATTATTAACAAAGACCGTAAGCTTAAGTTTTCTACGGCTGAGTCAGGTACGAACGTTTCGTTAATGATCGACGGAATTCGCATTATTTTATTTTCGTTTTTTTTATCCAACTTGCCTTTACTTACCCCCTTCCCATTGTGAAATGTTTTCTGTTAAAGGGGCCAACTGAACTGTCCTCGTTATTCAACTAATCCAACTCCATCGACGCAAGATAATTATATTAATGGTTCTGGATTCTCTCGCGTACTTATTGGCAAGTTGCCTCCCACATCATTGCTGTATGTATATATATATATACTAGGGTCCGTGCGGCTCGGACGCTACGCGCCCTGGCGTCGTTAAGGTTTGGGGTTGGGGGTTGGATTTGGAGCTTTGGGTTTATTTGAGTTCTCGATTCTTGTACACGGCGGTGGCAACGGCGGCAGCGAAATATTTATATAATATAGGGAGATAAAGTTATCGTTGCCGCCGCTGTGTACAAGAATCAAGAACCCAAATAAACCCAAACCTCCGACCCCAAACCGCAAGCTCAAACCCAAATCTTAACGACGCGAAGGCGAGTAACGCCCGAGTCGCACGAACCCTAATATATATCTCTCTATATTATATGAATCTTTCGCCACCACCGCCGCCGCCACACTGTACAAGAATCGAGAACCCAAACCTCTAAACCCAAACTTCCAAACCTCAACCTTCACGACGCAAGGGGGCGTAGCGCCCGGGCCACAAAAACCTGTAGTATATATATAGATACGTTTTCAAGAGGATTTTGCCCTAAGGCAGAAATGCTAGCACAGTGCCCATCGGGATCGGATTAAATCCCTGAGAATGGAAAAAGGTGATTGCAAAAGTTATTCGATGATACATATAACTATGTTCTAGATAAAGTAGTACCGTGCCAATTCCACCATAATGCTGCCTAAAAGACTCACCACGAGAAGGTTTATCATGTATTGTTGATATACAATGTAAAAAAAACAGTAAATTTAATGTACCGAATAACATGCGATTTACAGATGTCGTACATTAAGTGGAAACTAATGTACAAATCTTCCGTAAAAATCATATAATGGTTATTAAAATTACAGAACTCGTTCATTAAAATAATAACGACTCATGAACGAGCACATGAAATTTAATGAATTATTATTTTGAAAATTCTTGCACTGTTATTAAATTTAATGCGTAAGTTCCTTGAATGTACATGATCATTGTAATATGATTTTGAAGCGTAGAAATTAAAAAACCAAGCACGATTTTCTATAGGGTAAACGCCGGATAGTTGCCCCGGGGGGATAGTTGCCCCCGTTTTTAATACACTATGTTAGAGATGTCCCTGGTGTTGACGCTTTTTTGTAATTAGTAGTATGCCCTCGCAGGCCTCGGTACCTAAAAGACATAGGACAGGGCCCACAAGTTTCGTCTGTGTGAGCGACAATCTTCTGCAGCGAGACCTCGACGGGCGTCGTACTAATATTGGTGAGTGATTTTTATTGAATATGTTATGGTTGAAGATTCAGTCAACTATTTGTTCCCTCGCATGCACTGGAGTTTCAACTACGAGGTTTGATACGGTATATTGTTAAATAGCTTTTATTTTTATTTTTTTTAATAAAAAGGGCAAGTATCCGTATCGAAAAGGGTAGTCGCCCCTATTCTTTTCCGGTTAATTGCCCTAACGGAAATATGACAAAAATGATTTTAAAGATTTTGGCTACGATATGGCCATAAATTCCAGGTGTAGTTGGAGAATAAATTACGATTTTTCTTTCTTTCTATGACGTTTCGATCCTTTATTCGGATCTTTTTCAGATATATTTTTTCTCTACAAAGATTTATTACATCATATTATTTGTTGTTTTAGTTCATATTATTTTATATCATACAGATATTGTTCATTAATAATTGACATATTGTACAAGTTAGAGAGTGATAATGTGATAATAACAATATGACAAAAACCCAGGCCGTGGCCTTGCTGAACCGAAGTTAGTTTAGCTCTAGCGTTTGAAGAACTAAATAAGAAAGAAAAATCGTTAACTAAGGTATGCAAAAATAAAATGAAATTATTAATTATAAAATAATAAAATTAATAATAAAAAAATAAAATAAAAAAATATAATTAAATAAAATAATCTGTAACACAATGTTAATTAAAAACTCCTTCGAAGTATTTTCGACGTGAAGCGACTATCCGCCACGTTGGCCAACTACCCCTCTTTGGAGAGGTCAAACAAAACGGGATTTACTCAAAAACAACATTAATTGAGTTTACAAAAATAGTGTACAATGAAAGATTAAAGACCAATGTTTTAATATATACGAAGCATATTGTCAGTAGATACTTAATTTTTAAGTAATAGAGCTTTTTTCTTTAGTGGGGCAACTATCCGGCTTTTATCCTACATTTCATTGACAATTGTACTTTAAACATAACAATTTTTTGGAAAATTCAAGTATTTAATTACAAATTGCAATTAATGAATTGAAACATTGAATTTCTGTAGTGCAATATTTACAATCTTTACTTTTATTCAAATATTACCGTTTCATGAAGAAAAAAAAATTTAACGGATTATTTTGATAACTACCGAGCACTGTCATGTACATAAATACAAAAGTTCATTGAATTAATGTGATCATGGTAGTGTTATTTTTATGTCTGGAACTTACGAAACCAAAAAGGTTTTTCGTTACATCTCACTGATAGTTGTGCTCCAAAATGACTATTTGTTTGGAAAAGCACTTAATTTTAAATTCAATAACTGGATTTAAAAATTACAATTTGTTTGTAAGTTTGGGCGTACGTTTGGGCAATTTTGAGAATCGACACCTTCAATACAAATATTGTTTTGAAAATGACAGAAGTTGTTCATTAATATACCGTTTCATGAACAAGTGAATGAAATTCAATTAATTATTTTGAAAATTCATGCACTGCTATTAAATTCATTGCGCAAATTCCTTGAATTTACGTAATCCCGAAAACCCTCGAGTATCGACCCACACAGCAAAATTGATCCCGGGACCATCCCGAGATAGTCCCATTCGTGTCTTACCAAGATAGTACGTCTTATGAACGTCTATGGGAGGAACCAGTGAGATATTGTTCTACCCGGGATTAATATCAGATGTCTTGAGGATATCCTGTCGCAACCGTAATTAGACGATCCCAACGCACTCTCTTATAGACGTCTGAGGGAGGTAGTGGTAGGACATTGTTCCACCCGAGATTAATATAGGATAAAAGTTGATGATTTGTTCAGCGGCCGTGTAGATAAATATGTCGTAAGGATCGAAACGTCAATTGAGAAAATATCATTCCGATAACACCTGGAAGCACTGGCCAAGTCAAAACCGATTATCCTTACGACATATTTATCTACACGGCCGCTCAACAAATCATCAACTTTAATCTACTGGCTATAAACTCGACACAATGACCTTCTTCAACGAGATTTTGCAACGTTTTGGATTCATCACCTTCGCAGCGTTCAAAAATTGGAAACGCGACTCCTTTGTGAAAACTCGTCTCCACCAACAACTTCGTTTTCTACTAAAATGTAGAAAAGAAGGTCTGATACCAAAACACATTTACACACAAAACTTGAAAAATATCCAATTATTCAGCAACAAAAGCAACTATAAACTCAGAAAAATCACACATAATACATACAAATCTCTTCTTAATATTGAAATCGATGACCTAAATTACCGAATCAAAATACTTAATCACAGAATCCAAAAAAACACCGAAATTATCAACAAAACTTCAAAAACTATTAATGAAAATTTCTTCACTTTCGAACACACAAAATTAAATAGAATTTCCAAAACACTTTACGATAAACTTCAAAGAAAACTGCATTACTTGAGATTAGAAAGAACATACAATATACATGAACACATCTTCAGCCATGATGAATTTCTTAGAACTATTTCATCACAATCACTTATTGATGAAGTAAACACACACTACCAAAATCGAACAGAACAAGCACAGATTGTCAATTTCCTAACTTCAGAAACCACAAACAATCGACATGACATAAATAATAATCGAAACACAGATCCTATAGATAACATAGAACAAACAACAAAAACTGAAATTATCAAAGCCACAGAATTCATAATGTTTTCTACCTATTTCACCTTCGAAAATAAAATTTATCAACAAATCTTTGGGCTGCCAATGGGTTCTTCTCTAGCTCCGATACTCCCAAACATAGTCATGATTGACCTAGAAACATCTTGCTTAGAAAAATTAAAATTCACATTACCGTTATATAAAAGATACGTAGATGATATCATCATTGCTCTTCCAACAAACAAAATCAATTCAACACTCGACATTTTCAATTCATATGACACTAAATTACAATTCACAATGGAAATAGAAACAAACAACCAAATTCCGTTTTTGGATATCTTGTTAATCAGAAAACAATTTAATTATAACAAATTGGTACAGAAAACCAACTTGGTCCGGTAGATTCATCAACTTCTTTTCACATCATCCACTAAACCAAAAAAAGGTATCATTTTCATGCTAATAGACAGAGCAATCAAACTATCACATCCATCTTTTCATCAGAAAAATCTCGAACTTATTAAAAACACCATGACTCAAAATTGCTATCCAATTTCATTCACCGAAAAAACGATAAAACATAGACTATCAGAAATCAATTCAAATTCTAACAATAAAAACAATTTTGACTGCTCCAGACTAATAAATCTACCGTATACAAAAAACATCTATCATCAATTAATCCGACTTTTTTAACAATACAATACAACACTAGTTACTAACAATAAACACAATATCCTATCGATCATCGGATCCACCAAAGACAAAATTGATAATCTAAACAAATCAAACGTAGTTTACAAAATAGAATGCAACGATTGTGACTCCATCTACATTGGTCAAACCAAAAGATATTTAGAAACTAGAATGAACGAACATAAAAATAGCCTAAAACACACTGCTCTTGCAAAACATGGAATCGAAAACAAACACAATTTTAAATCTGACGACGTCAGAATTTTAAATACGGAAGAATGGCTAAAAAAACGATTAATTTTAGAAATGATACAAATAAAATCACACTCGAACGCCATCAATTTTAGAACTGACATTGACAAGCTCAGTCGCATATATAACACTTTACCATAATCACTCAGAATCATGAAAAATGCATACATACATAATCTATGTTAATACGCACAAAATTTCATTCCTAATTTGTTCTTATAATCATTCATTATTATTCAAACAAAATAACAAATGTCAATAATCTCCAATTATTATTTAAACTAAATCGACAATAAATTAATTTATTCACCTAATCGATCTCATTAGAACCACAACATCAAATTTATATCCATACGGCACTGAGTCAACGATTTCGCACACCCCCCTTACTCTCTGTAACTCCTCACGCCACCTGTTCTCTCGATCGATTTGAGATCACACGCGACAATATGTAAAATTACGACATTTCGAGCTTCAAAGTGCATTTCGAAGAATATCCACTTAACAATTATAATTGGTAATTATCACACTTTCATATATATTCAACATTGAACTTATTCACATAAAAAATCTTTCATCTACACAATTTTCACTGAAAACTAATTATTTATACAGATGCAAACGTTCACAAAAAAACGTTCGTTTCCATTGATCAACAACAATCAAATCATGGAATTGATTAAAAGATATCAATTATTCAACTCGATACTACTGATTTTATTGACTGACATCAATAAATCAGAGATATTATTTTCGAAATGCACCATCATGAAGCCCGAATCACACGGAGATTTCAGGTTAGCCGCTATGACAGATTACATAAGGTAAAGAGATAAAACGATCAAATTATATTCATGAACAAACATACATATTTATTACTATTTATTACACGTGTTGACACATTATACAATATTTATAGACTAAATAAATTTCTGAAGAGGATCCTAATCAGGATCGAAGCGTTAATTGAGAAAATCACATTCCGATAACACCTGGAAGCACTGGCCAAATCGAAGCCGATTATCCTTACGACGTATTAATATAGGATGTCTTGAGGATATCCTGCCATCACCGTGTGTGGACGATCGTACCGTAGATGTAGATGTCACTCACTTGTAGATGTCTGTGAGAGGTACTAGTAAGACATCGGTGTACTCGAGATTAACATAGGATGTCTTGAGGATATCCTGTCGCAACCGTGTTTAGACGATCCCAGTGCACTCTCTTATAGATGTATCTGGGAGGTACCGGTAGGACATTGTTCTACCCGAGATTAATATGGGATGTCTTGTGGATATCCTGCGGTTACCGTGTGTAGACGATCGTACCGCACTGTCTTGTAGAGGCTATGGGAGGTACTAGTAGGACATTGGTCTACTCGAGATAAATATAGGATGTCTTGAGGATATCCTGTTGCAACCGTATTTAGACGATCCCAACGCACTCTATTATAGACGTCTGTGGGAGGTACTGGTAGGACATTGTTCTATCCAAGATTAATATAGGATGTCTCTAGGATATCCTGCCGTGACCGCGTGTAGACGATCGTACCGCACTATCTTGTAGATGTCTGTGGGAGGCACTAGTAGGGCATTGGTCTACTGGAGATGGATATAGGATGTCTTGAGGATATCCTATCGTAACCGTGTTTTGACGATCCCAGCGTATTCTTTTAGAGATGTCTCTGGGAGGTACCAGTAAGACATTTTTCTACGCGAGATTAATATAGGATGTCTTGACGATATCCTGTCGTAACCGTGTTTTAACGATCCCAGCGCACTCTCATAGAGATGTCTCTGGGAGGTGCCGGTAAGACATTGTTCTACGCGAGATTCTATGGGATGTTTTGAGGATATCCTGCCGTAACCGTGTGTAGACGATCCCAGCGGACTCTCTTAGAGATGTCTATCGGAGGTCAGCCATTCCAGGGCGTTAGTTCCAGACTCGCCGCGAGATGGCAAAGGCTCTGACATACGGATCATGCAAATAGAACGCTTATATAGCCGAGTGTGAACACGGACATTTGACACCGAAAGGAGTCAGACCTCATAAGAGGCCATATTACAAGGAGTACTTGCTGTCTCCCTCTGTACTGTACCCATTTTATTGAAATTTAATTAATTCATTAAAATTAATCAATATTAAATCGAAATAAAAATAACTATTCACTGCAGTGTTGGCAGTCCAAGACACGTCCCGAAAACATCCCAAAGACATCCCGGGACGGCAGTGGGACCATCCTATTGCGGTAATCACTGCGGACATTTCAGAGCCCATAGGAATCCTATGGGACCATCCCATTACCATCACGGGACAATTGAGTCAATTGACGTGATGTCCAAAAGACGTACTCGGGACATATCATTGCTGCGTCTGATAATTCTGGAATACCTTGGAGACGTCTTTAAAAAGTCTCGATAATATCTCATCGATATCTCCACTCTGCTGTATTTACAGTCCAAGAGACGTCCCGAAGACATCCCGGGACGACAATGGGACGTATTTTTGTTGTGTGGGGAGTATCTCCTAAATGTAGTCATCTTTGTATCATAGTCCACCGTATCGGAAACGTCATTTCTCATTTCATAATTTCAAGTCCAGATTCGAAGTCAGTAACCCCTGAAATCACTCTATATAAAGTTCCATTCAAATCAAGTCAATTCTGCATCTTGGTCTGCTATATTTGTAATAAATTTTATTGTAACTTGTTATAATTTACACATTAGCAATTTTTATACCTTGAATACACATTTTATTCATTCTCATATGTCTTATAATTTTATTTTTTCGTCGACACCAAAATTACATAAGTCATTAAACTTCGTCCCCTCTCGGTTTCTAGCGAAGAATTTGTCGCTTTGCCGTAACCACGCAATGATGAATATTATAATAATTACTCAGCTTTGGTGTTTGCTTTGGAGTTGGATAGCTGAATACGCCGACGTTGATGAACGATTGGGCCAGGCCTGGGTTTCCGTATTATGCCGTTCGATCCTTATACGGGCGAAATGAGTCGATGCGTGGTTATTTGGCTCGATTACAAAATATGGTTCCGTTTTTACAGTTACAGCGTCAATAAATACAATATAACGGATTGACTAGAGACCGAGTGGAAAGGGGACCGTGTCTTAACGAAGACAGTTGTCGACTGACTATTCTCGCTATCGAGCGATATATTTCGGGCGATCTCATAACGACGATTGAGCATAATAATAGTCAGATGAATATCTCGAACCGGTTTCTCAGCGTCGCGCGACGCTCTCGTCAATCAAAATTCGCTTATATCCATTTTGGTCATTACAATATCCCCCTTTTTTCATGAGGAATCATACAATGTTTACGAGTGCAAAAAAAAAAAAAAACAAATACAAAAAACGAATATTTCGGTCTCGATAATTCGACAAATTCGAAGACCAAAGGAAATCGCACCTTTGAGAAGAGATATTGCTGTTATATTTGACTAATTAGGCTACTTTCGGTGACTTCACCCCCCTAAGGGTCTCGTCCTACTTACTTGCTAACTTATTCTATACGTCACATATGAGATTCGCTTGGACTTTATATTAGTAAATTTATACAATTATAAAATTTTTAACACATACATACGAGCATAGTACATCTTACATTACATTGTACATAGCGAATTGAGTTATAAAGATTATAGCTCATCGCCTTTAATCGTGACTACGACTTGCAATTTTTATGCGTTATCCCTTCGGGATCCGTCTTTTATTGATTTTTCGGTTTATTTAAGCGGTCTATAAAGATATTTATACACATGCAATTATGAGTTTCAATCAAATGCACGATAATTCATGGCTTGCCATCGTTATACACTTATTTAGATCCATTCGGACCGTCGTCAAACATTACATTTTGGTTTCATGAATAACGTTATTATAATTATTGAAATAGCCCTTTCTTTTATTGAAATCAATCAGAGACAATTTCGGGTCGAATAATACTCTCGTCTTTGTTTACGCGACTGGAATCGAAAGGAAGCTGGTACTTTTTCAAACTGGTACGATTATAAATTCCCTTCGCCACGCTTGGCTGCCGTGGATCAACTAATTCACATGCATTCCCACCAAATATTTTTATAATTCTATAGGGTCCTTCGTAAAGATGAAAAAATTTGCTAATCTTTCGGTCCAGAGCACTCGACTGATGCGGAACTCGCAACATTACTAAATCACCTATCATTAGCGATATCGTTGATAAGCGTTTCTGTGACCTCCCTCGATACTCAAATTGTCGATACATGCATTTTTGTGTTCTACTATACTTTTCTTCTAGTGGCATATCAGATATTTCCGGGTACTTTATAAATTTTTCAATTTCGTCAGTTGGTTTTTTTCCAAATTGCAATTCAAACGGCGTAAACCCAGTGCTTGAGTGGGTCGTGATATTCAGCAATTCCTCTATCTTCTTAATATAAAAAGCCCATTCGGTATGTGATTCCGAGCAAAATGTTCTAAATAATCTACTTAACTCACGCATCACTCTTTCCGTTGGGTTGCTCCGCGGGTGACGAATTGCACAAAAGATGGGTTTTATGGATTGCTCGTCCAATGCCTTGCGCCATGCGTGTGCTGTAAATTGGGATCCATGATCAGCCAAAATACTTTGTGGTTTACCCATTTCTGGAATATATTCATCAAATAATTTCTTAATCACAATGCGAGTGGTCGCTTTTTTTATCGGGTATAATTTTACGTACTTTGTATAAGCATCAAGAACTACGAAAATATACTCTACACCGCCCAATGATCTTGGAAGCGGTCCATAAAAATCGACCGTAATTAATTCTCTCGGCGTAGTTGGTCTGATCATCTGATATTTCCCTTCCATTTTATAATTCAGCGGTTTGACACGCTGGCACAAGTCACAAGAGAGCACAATCCTTTTGATTTCGTTTCTCATTTTCTTCCAATAAAAATATTGCATTATATACATTGTCGTCTTATATACCCCTGGATGCCCCAACTTCGTATGTATCGATTCTGTTATCCTGTGAGTGAGGTTGTTCGGAATCACTAATTGCCACCTTCTCAAATTATCGTCCCTACGAAATAATATTTTATCCTGAATCTGGTAACGTTGATCTAAACTACCGTCATTATGGGCGTCAAAAAATACCTCCAATTCCGAATCGTCTTTTTGCAAATTTCCTAAATTTTTGAGCTCCTTCGGGTATTCTTTATCTTTCGTTAAAGCGTTCAGCAAACATTTTGATTGGTTATACGGCGTTCGTATATCACACGGTATGATGGAATTCAAGCTCGATACAATTAATTCATTCGGTTTTTCGATCTCAAATTTTCCGCGTGGATTTCGGCTGAAAAAGTCAGCTATTATACTGTCTTTTCCGGCACAATGGTATACCCTATAAGAGTAACGCTGCAATACTAAACTCCAACGGATCAAACGAGCGCTTTGGTATTGAGTCTTGTCAAGAAAGGTCAAGCCCTTATGATCGGTAACGATATCAAATTCCCTACCAATCAAATAAGTCCGCAATCTTTCGACAGAATACACGATCGCCAAAAGCTCTTTCTCCGTGGTAGTATAGTTCAGCTCCGGAGCTGATAAACATCGACTGACTAAAGACATTATATAGTGATAACCAGTTTCATTAGTTTGATATAGTATACCACTGATACCAGAATTAGACGCATCAGTCTGTAATTTAAACCGTGAATGTGGATTTATGTGATTTAACATGACAGCATTGGCAAAATTTTCCTTCAATAATTTAAACGCTTTACGATGCTCCTCAGTCCAATTCCATGACGACTTTGATTTTAATAGATTGCGAAATGGTTCTACAAAAGTTGCGTGTTGGACGCTAAACTGACGATAATATGTACATATACCCAGGAATTGTTGCAATTGCTTGCAATTCAATGGCTCAGCAAAGTCTCGAATAATTTCTAACCGATCCGGATCAGGCCTTATCCCATCGATTGAGAGCATAAATCCTAAAAACTTTACTGTACTGCCACAAAACAGAGACTTATCCAAGCGCAATGTAAAATTATCGTCTTGCAGTTTTGAGAAAATTAGCGCTATATGTTCGATATGTTCCCTAAAACTGTTAGAGGCAATCAACAAATCATCAATGTATTGCGTCAAAAATGAATCAAAGCTACTACCAAGTGATAAGGACAGAGCACGGATAAAGCCACTCCCAGCGGTCTTTAATCCAAATGGTATTCGTCTATATTGGTAAAGCTTGGCATCATATAAAAAAGCAGTATATGGCCGAGACGATTTTTCTAAAGCAATTTGCCAATAACCATGAGCTAAGTCCGACGTTGATAAATATCGTACGCCGTGATAACGCTGCATTATTTCGCTAATCAGCGGTGGAGATTCGTTATCAGATTCTATAATGCTATTTAAACCGCGTGCATCTAAGCATACTCTAACGCGTCCATCTTTTTTCTTAACGATTCTCATTGGGTTGCAGAAGGGGCTCACCGATCTCTCAATTATTCCCAACTTTATCATTTCATCAATTTCTCGATTGACCGATTCTCGCATCGATAACGGCACTGGATATGATTTTCGAACGAATGCCTTTTTGTCTATCAATTGAATTTTATGTTCATAAAATCCTGCAGGTTTGTCTTTAAAGGAGAAAAGTCTCTTGAATTTACTGAGTGTGGAAAATAATAATTCTCTCTCCTCAAAATTTAGCATCGTAAGGTTACCCGCGATCGATCGCAAATCCCGCAAAAATGCCGAGTCCTCACCATCCTGATACAGTCCTGACGATCTCACGATTTCAAGACCGTCGGTTAATTTTTTCCTCTGATTATTTACACGCGACGATCTTATGCCGTACTCGTCGTACATATCTACGATGTCCGATTCATCGGTAGATGATACTTCGTGCTTTGATCGTTGGTCTAGTTTAACACATTTATACACATTGAAATTGTTTTAAATATAATCATTTTTATCTTCGCGACGGTAAATCTCTGACACATCGCTACATTTCTGATACACTTCAATCGAGTGAATATCATTATCATTTTCAATGTTGTCTTTTCGCGACGTATTATCGTCCGCTGACAACAACGTATAGTCAATCAAACTTTTATGATCATCAGGAGTAACATCATTACCCCGAACATTCTTTACATTTACAATATCATGACGTGCTAAATCACGGCAACGCTCGATTATTTGAATATAGATTGTATCGTCCGATTTCGCGGCCACGACACTCTCCGAAGACACGCGATCGTACAACACCAAACTCGAGGGTACGAGATATTTCCCTAATTTCACCGTACAATGTTCATAATCCAAATGAATCTTATTGGCAAAAAACCAATCATTTCCCAAAATCATTTTTGACATTAAATGAGGAATCACCAAAAACGGAGACGAAACCCAATAATCTCCAATATTGAGTTCCAACAACACCTGCTTCTTCACGACAGTTTGTTTTCGGCCAATCGCTGGCAAGATGACTATATTTGAGACCGGTAATTCGTACAATTTATGATATTTTGCAAGATACAAATAAAATGTTTCCGAGATACACGTCACTTGACTTCCGGTGTCAAGAAGCGACGGAATCGGTGTTAAGCACGAAAAAACTATCAGTTGGGGGCACTTTTGGAATTTTAAAGCTTTTGAATCATTAATATTTGTTGTATCCCTTTCTGTCTGATCGATAAGGTCCTCAACAAAGTCAAAACGAGTGCAGCGCATAGGCGGACCCGTAATCATTGCGCTGCATTGCCATTTAAATGCCGATCCTTGGTTTGAAAATTTATCGGAGGTGGAATATTTAAATTCGGCAATTGAAAATTCGGTGTATAATTCCCCGATAAATTGTAATCGTGCTCGTTCGAAGCCCTCAAACCGGATACACCCACATTCACTTGATTAGCGTTCGGGTTCTTATGTGTTTGCTTTTGGTATCCCCCATTGAACGGATTATACGAAGGCACATTCGGATTCAATTTCCAATTTTTTTTTTCGTTTTTATTTTGATTTTCAACACCGATGCCACGATTATTGTATTGTCGATTATTTGATTGCTTGTCGTCTTCCCCGAAACGCTTCTTATCATTCTCACGATTTTCGTTATTTAAATCAATATGAGCAAGTGCTTCTGCAATAAGTTTAGCGTTTGAATAATCAATAACGACCAAATATTGACGGTATCTGATAGGCAATTGCTGAATTATGTGATAATGTACCTCGTAATCGCTATATCTCGGCTCGAAATATTGCGCTTCGCTCAACTGTTTGTAAAAATACGTTTCCAGTGAACCGTCTTCATTTTCGAATTTACGTGTCAACCATCGACTCTTTATTTTTACTTGATTGGGTATCGAATGAAATTCTGCCAGAAACGCTTCTCTAAATTCTGCATAATTCGCGAAAGATTTTGCCTCGAACCAAACGTGTGCTCTATTCTCGAGAGATCGCTCAACTATATCCAATTTATTGGATCCTCTCGTCCCTTTTGTCTCAAAATACTTTTCTAACTGGTTTAAATATTTGTTAGGATGCATGTGAGATTCGTCTCGAAATTTCGGGAATTTTACCTCATTATTCAAATGCTCCAAGCGGCGAACCAACCCATCCACGATCGCGGGACCAGCTTCTTCTCGATTCCTTATTTGTCTCTCCGCTTGTAGCTCCTCATTCAGTTGGCGAAAACGAATCAATTCTGATCGTTGATGTCGATTTTCGATTTTCAAGTTTTCCAATTCTGCAATTAAATCTTTATTAGACTCGTGTTGTCTCTGTTTAATTTCATCACGCAATTTTTCTAAATTTTGTCGCTCAAGCGCGATCATAGCTCTTTCACGTTCACACATTTCTAATTCTGATAAATTCGTAGATTTATTAGCCTTGTCCGTCATCTCAACGGTCTTAGTATTTATTTTGATTCGACTTTCTTTCTTGTTTTCCGGCGTCGTGCTCAAGGTACTTGCCTTGGCTCGCGTCAATACAGGTGAGTGTCTTACTTTAGTCATATATCAATAGAACATGAATATATGTACTCTAATTTTTCGAGTTCATGTTCGGGTGCCAATTGTAATAAATTTTATTCTAACTTGTTATAATTTACACATTAGCAATTTTTAGACCTTGAATACACATTTTATTCATTCTCATATGTCTTATAATTTTATTTTTTCGTCGACACCAAAATTACATAAGTCATTAAACTTCGAATTGTAATAAATTTTATTGTAACTCGTTATAATTTACACATTAGCAATTTTTATACCTTGAATACACATTTTATTCATTCTCATATGTCTTATAATTTTATTTTTTCGTCGACACCAAAATTACATCAGTCATTAAACTTCGTCCCCTCTCGGTTTCTAGCGAAGAATTTGTCGCTTTGCCGTAACCACGCAATGATGAATATTATAATAATTACTCAGCTTTGGTGTTTGCTTTGGAGTTGGATAGCTGAATACGCCGACGTTGATGAACGATTGGGCCAGGCCTGGGTTTCCGTATTATGCCGTTCGATCCTTATACGGGCGAAATGAGTCGATGCGTGGTTATTTGGCTCGATTACAAAATATGGTTCCGTTTTTACAGTTACAGCGTCAATAAATACAATATAACGGATTGACTAGAGACCGAGTGGAAAGGGGACCGTGTCTTAACGAAGACGGTTGTCGACTGACTATTCTCGCTATCGAGCGATATATTTCGGGCGATCTCATAACGACGATTGAGCATAATAATAATCAGATGAATCTCGAACCGGTTTCTCAGCGTCGCGCGACGCTCTCGTCAATCAAAATTCGCTTATATCCATTTTGGTCATTACATATTGGATATTGGACACTTCTGATTGGTGATCAGCGATCGTTGAAACTACACACAACATATTATTACATTCTACAATCAGGTTATGTATGCATTTTAATCCGTCATGTGAGATCCACCATCCTAGATTTTATGAAGTTGACTATTTTTTGCTAAGATTCGAATTGACGAACTCAAAAAACACTTGAAAAATAGTCTTTGTTGATACACTGGACTTTCGATCTAGAAGACCTCCCCCCCCCCCCCTATTGAAGTAACAAATGTCGCGGCCTTGACTCGACGCGCTGCGTTCCGAGAAAAACTCAGGAGTGTGCGCGTATATTGTATATGGCGCAGTATATATGTGGTGTTTACATTGGCTCTGTGCCAAACGTGTCGAGTTCAAAGCACTATATATATATATATATATATATATATGTCAATCGCATACTTCAGGGACCTTTTTGTAGGTAATGTTTTTATTTCATACGTGGGTGTAAAAATATACCGTCGTATCATGTATACCTTTTTTTTCGACATAGCTTATTTTTTTTGGTTATATATCACGAAATATCCTCTATCGCATCATTCCAGGTCCATGGTCCCCAAACTATTCAAAAGAGCTCAACCACAGACTCCTAAATAAATATACACTACCAGAATTCTTGTAGCATATATTTCCAGGTCCAGCAAAACGATTGTATATGTCAATTGCATACTTCAGGGACCTTTTTATAGGTAATATTTTTATTTCATACGTAAGTGTAAAAGCCGTGGGATGGGTATGTCAATCGCATACATCAGGGACCTTTTTGTAAGTAATGTTTGAATTTCATACGTGGGTGTAAAAATATACCGTTGTATGATGTATACCTTTTTTTCGACATGGCTTATTTTTTTGTTATATATCACGAAATATCTTCTATTGCATCATTCCAGGTCCGTGGCCCCCAAATTATTCAAAAGAGTTCAATCACAGACTCCTGGATAAATATACAATACTCAAAGTCTTGTAGCATAAATTTCCAGGTCCAGCAAAAGAAATATATGTCAATCGAATACTCCAGGGACCTTTTTGTAGGTAATGTTTTTATTTCATACGTGAGTGTAAAAATCGTTGGGTGGGTATGTCAATCGCATACATCAGGGACCTTTTTGTAAGTAATGTTTGAATTTCATACGTGGGTGTAAAAATATACCATTGTATGATGTATACCTTTTTTCGACATGGCTTATTTTTGTTTGTTATATATCGCGAAATATCCTCTATTGCATCATTCCAGGTCCGCGGTCCCCAAACTATTCAAAAGAGTTCAATCACAGACTCCTGAATAGATATACACTACCGAAATTCTTGTAACACATAATTCCAGGTCCAGCAAAACAAATAAATATGTCAATAGCATACTTCAGGGACCTTTTTGTAGGTAATATTTTTATTTCATACGTGGGTGTAAAAAAACACCGTTGTATTATGTATACTTTTTCTTGGACATGGCTTATATTTTTTGGTTATATATCACGAAATATCCTCTATCGCATCATTCCAGGTCCATGGTCCCTAAACTATTCAAAAGAGCTCAACCACAGACTCCTGAATAAATACACACTACCAGAATTCTTGTAGCATATATTTCCAGGTCCAGCAAAACGATTGTATATGTCAATTGCATACTTCAGGGACCGTTTTGTAGGTAATGTTTTTATTTCATACGTGAGTGTAAAAGCCGTGGGATGGGTATGTCAATCGCATATTTCCGGGACCTTTTCGTAAGTAATGTTTGAATTTCATACGTGAGTGTAAAAATATACCGTTGTATGATGTATACCTTTTTTTCGACGTGGCTTATTTTTTTGTTATATATCACGAAATATCTTCTATTGCATCATTCCAGGTCCGTGGCCCCCAAATTATTCAAAAGAGTTCAATCACAGACTCCTGGATAAATATACACTACTCAAAGTCTTGTAGCATAAATTTCCAGGTCCAGCAAAAGAAATATATGTCAATCGAATACTCCAGGGACCTTTTTGTAGGTAATGTTTTTATTTCATACGTGAGTGTAAAAATCGTTGGGTGGGTATGTCAATCGCATACATCAGGGACCTTTTTGTAAGTAATGTTTGAATTTCATACGTGGGTGTAAAAATATACCGTTGTATGATGTATACCTTTTTTTCGACATGGCTTATTTTTTTGTTATATATCACGAAATATCTTCTATTGCATCATTCCAGGTCCGTGGCCCCCAAATTATTCAAAAGAGTTCAATCACAGACTCCTGGATAAATATACAATACTCAAAGTCTTGTAGCATAAATTTCCAGGTCCAGCAAAAGAAATATATGTCAATCGAATACTCCAGGGACCTTTTTGTAGGTAATGTTTTTATTTCATACGTGAGTGTAAAAATCGTTGGGTGGGTATGTCAATCGCATACATCAGGGACCTTTTTGTAAGTAATGTTTGAATTTCATACGTGGGTGTAAAAATATACCATTGTATGATGTATACCTTTTTTCGACATGGCTTATTTTTGTTTGTTATATATCGCGAAATATCCTCTATTGCATCATTCCAGGTCCGCGGTCCCCAAACTATTCAAAAGAGTTCAATCACAGACTCCTGAATAGATATACACTACCGAAATTCTTGTAACACATAATTCCAGGTCCAGCAAAACAAATAAATATGTCAATAGCATACTTCAGGGACCTTTTTGTAGGTAATATTTTTATTTCATACGTGGGTGTAAAAAAACACCGTTGTATTATGTATACTTTTTCTTGGACATGGCTTATATTTTTTGGTTATATATCACGGAATATCCTCTATTGCATCATTCCAGGTCCGTGGTTCCCAAACTATTCAAAAGAGTTCAATCACAGACTCCTGAATAAATATACACTACCCAAGTTCTTGTAGCATATAATTCCAGGTCCAGAACCTTGAGCTACGTTTCAAACTAGATATAGTTGAGCTAGCTAGTTCATAAACGAAGTTCATATCCCAGTAAAAAATCCATAGAGAACGATAACCATTAGCTGGTTTTACGCGCGTCTACCATAGCTTGATGAAACTCTGGGCTTGGAATTATATCCTATAAGAACACCATAGCTTAAGACTTGAAACCTGAAATTATAAGCTATACAAATTTTGGTAGTGTATATTAAATAAGGAGTTGGTGAGTAGACGGTCCATGGTCCCCAAACTATTCCAAAAAAGTTCAATAACTCACTCCTGATTACATATACACTATGGAAATTACTACAGCATATAATTCCAGGTCCCGAGTCTTTAGCTATAATGTTTCATGCGATGATGCCAGCTATGGTTAAGCTATGTCATGCACAGAGCTTATCCTAGTATGAAATCCAAATGGAACAATAACCATTAGCTGGTTTGACGGATCGTCCACGATTGCTAAATAAGACTCTGGGCCTAGAATTATATTCCATCAGGACACCATAACTTGAGACTCAGGACCTGGAATTGTATGATATGAGAATTGTAATCCTTAGATAAGTACTTGGGACCTGGAATTATATGCTAGAAGATTTTTGGTAGTGCATATTTGATTAGGAGTAGATGATTAGACCATTCATGGTCCTCAAACTATTCAAAAGAGTTCAGTCACCGACTCCTGATCAATTATATGCGATTAGAGTTTTTGTAGTGTATATTTATTGAGAAGTCGGTGATTGAACATTACATGGTCCCTCAACTATTCAAAAGAGTTCAATCACTGACACTTGATTGAATATACACTTCTGAAATTTTAATAGCATTTATATGCTATATGCATTTATATGCATTATTTGAGACTCGGGACCTGGAATTATTTTCAGGTCCCGAGTCTTAGGCTATAGTTCATGCTAGCTATGGTCAAGCTACTCATGGACAGAGCTTATCTTAATGAAAATTTTTTAAAAACAATAACTATTAGCTGGTTTTACGTGGCGTCCACCATAGCTTAATAAAACTCTTGGCCTGAAATTATATTCTGTAAGAATTACATCATAACTCAGCTCTCGGAACCTGGACATATATGCTAGGAGAACTTTGGTTGTTTATATTTAATTAGGAGTCGGTGATTGGACGGCCATGGTCCTGAACTATTCAAAAGAGTCAAATCGCTGACTACTGATTATATATACACTACCGAAATTCTTACAGCATATAATTCCAGGTCCCAAATATTAAACTATAGTTCATGCTAGCTATGGTTAGGCTATAGTTTATGCACGAAATTTATCCCAGTTAGAAATCCATGAAGAGCAATAACGATTAGCTGGTTTCACGCCTCGTCGACCATAGCTTAATGAAACTCTGGGCCTGGAAATATATTCTATAATAACACTCCGGACCTGGAATTATATGCTATGAGAATGTTGGTAGTGTATACTTAATTATCAGACGATCATTGTGAGGTCCATGTACGGTCATTGTATGGTCCCCAGACTATTCAAAGAAGTTCAATCACCGGCTGGCGATCGAATATACACCACCAATTTTCTTATAGCATGTAATTCCAGGTCCCGAGTCTTAAGCTATGGTTCATGCTAGCTATGGTCCAGCTACTCATGCACGGAACTTGTCCTAGTAAAAAATTCTAGAAAACCAATAACTATTAGCTGGTTTTACGTATCGTCCACCATAGCTTGATAAGACTCTGGGCCTGGAATTATATTCTATAAGAACACCATAGCTCAAGACTCGGGACCTGAAATTATATGCTATAAGATTTTTGGTAGTGTGTATTCAATGAGGGGTCGGTGATTAGATGGTCCATAGTCCCTAAACTATTCAAAAAAGTTCAATGACGCACTCCTGATTAAATATACACTATAGAAATTCTTACAGCATATAATTCCAGGTCACGAGTCTTTAGCTATAATGCTCCATGTGACGATGCCACCTATGGTTAAGCCATGTCATGAACAGAGCTTATCGTAGTATGAAATCCATAGGCAACAATAACCATTAGCTGGTTTTACGGATCGTCCACCATAGCTTAATAAGACTCTGGGCCTGGAATTATTTTCCATAAGGACACCATTACTTAAGGCTCAGGACCTGGAATTGTATGATATGATAATTGTAAGAGTGAATATTTAATCACGAGTCGGTGATTAAAAGGTGCATGGTTCTCAAACTATTAAAAAGAGTTCCATCGCCAAATCCTGATTCATTATATGCTATAAGAATTTTCGTAGTATATATATAATCAGGAGTCTGTGACTGAACGGTCCACGCTCCCTAAACTATTAAAGAAGATTCAATCGTCGACTCTTGATTAAATATATACTACCAAAATTCTTATAACATATAGTTATAAGTATCGAGTCTTAAGCTATGGTTCAAGCTAGCTATGCCTAAGCTGGCTAGTTTATGCACGGAGCATATCCGAGTAAGAAATCCGTAAAGAACAATGATCACTAGCTGGTCTTACGCCTCGTCCAGCATAGCTTAATAAGACTCTGGGCCTGGAAGTATATTCTATGAGAAAACCGTTAGCTTAGGAACTGGGACCTGGAATTATATGCTTACAGATTTTTCGTAGTGCATATTTAATTTGGAGTAGGTGATAAGATGGTTCATAGTCCTCAAACTATTTAAAAAAGTTCATTCACCGACTCCTGATCAATGATTTGCGATTAGAATTTTTGTAGTGTGTATTGAATAAGGAGTTGGTGATAGAACATTCCATGGTCCCTTCCACACTCGGAACGTGGACGTATATGCTATAAGAATTTTGGTAGTTTATATTGAATTAGAATTTGGTGATTAAACGGCTATGGTCCCGAACTATTCAAAAGAGTTCGATCGGCGACTACTGATTAGATATACACTACCAAAATTTTTACAGCATATAATTCCAGGTCCCGAATCTTAAGCTATGGTTCATGCTAGCTATGGTTAGGCTATAGTTTATGGACGAAGTTCATCCCAGTTACAAATCTATAAAGAACAATAAGGATTAGCTAGTTCTACGCCTTGTCGACCATAGCTTAATGAGACTCTGGGCCTGGAAATATATCCTATAATAACACTTTAGCTTAACACTCCGGACCTGGAATAATATGCTATGAGAATGGTGGTAGTGTATACTTAATTATCAGGCGATCATTGTAAGGTCCATATACGGTCATTGTACGGTCTCTAGACTATTTTAAAGGAATTCAATCACCGGTTGCCGATCGAATATACACCACCAATTTTCTTATAGCATATTATTCTAGGTCCCGAGTCTTAAGCTATGCTTCATGCTAGCTATGGTCAAGCTACTCATGCACGGAGCTTATCCTAGTAAAAAAATCTTAAAAAACAATAACTATCAGCTGGTTTTACGCATCGTTTACCATAGCTTGATAAGACTCTGGGCCTGGAATTATATTCTATAAGAACAACATAGCTCAAGACTCGGAACCTGAAATAATATGCTATAAGGTAGTGTGTATTCAATAAGGGGTCGGTGATTGGATGTTCCAGAGACCCTAAACTATTTAAAAAAGTTCAATGACTCACTCCTGATTAAATATACGGTATAGAATTTCTTACAGCATATAATTCCAGGTCCCGAGTCTTTAGCTATAATGCTTCCTGTGATGATGCCAGCTATGGTTAAGCTATGTCATGCACAGAGCTTATCGTTGTATGAAATCCATAGAGAACATTAACCATGAGCTGGTTTTACGGATCGTCCATCATAGCTTAATAAGACTCTCGGCCCGGAATTATATTCCATGAGGACACCATAATTTAAGACTCAGGACCTGGAATTGTATGATATGATAATTGTAATAGTGAATATTTAATCAGGAGTCGGTGGTTGAACGTTGCATGGTCCTTAAACTATTTAAAAGAGTTCCATTGCCAAATCCTGATTCATTATATGCTATAAGAATTTTCGTAGTATATATATAATCAGGAGTCGGTAACTGAATGGTCCACGCTCCCTAAACTATTCAAAAAGATTCAATCTTCGACTCCCGATGGAATATATACTACCAAAATTTTTATAGCATATAGTTATAGGTATCGAGTCTTAGGCTATGGTTCAAGCTAGCTACGCTTAAGCTGGCTAGTTTATGCACGCAGCATATTCGAGTAAGAAATCGATCAAGAGCAATGACCATTAGCTGGTTTTACGCCTTGTCCACCATAGCTTAATAAGACTCTGGGCCTAGAAGTATATTCTATTAGAAATCCCTTAGCTTAGGACTTTGGACCTGGAATTATATACAAAACGATTTTCGGTAGTGCGTATTTAATTAGGAGTAGGTGATTAGACGGTTTATGGTCCTTAAACTATTCACAAGAGTTCAGTCACCGACTCCTGATCAGGTATATACGATTAGAATTTTTGTAGTGTATATTTATTAAGAAGTCGGTGATTGAACATTCCATGGTCCCTCAACTATTCAAAAGAGTTCAATCACTGACACCTGATTGAATATACACTTCTGAAATTTTAATAGCATTTATATGCTATATGCATTTATATGCATTATATGAGACTCGGGACCTGGAATTATTTCCAGGTCCCGAGTCTTAGGCTATAGTTCATGCTAGCTATGGTCAAGCTACTCATGGACAGAGCTTATCTTAATGAAAATTTTTTAAAAACAATAACTATTAGCTGGTTTTACGTGGCGTCCACCATAGCTTAATAAAACTCTTGGCCTGAAATTATATTCTGTAAGAATTACATCATAACTCAGCTCTCGGAACGTGGGCATATATGCTAGGAGAACTTTGGTTGTTTATATTTAATTAGGAGTCGGCGATTGGACGGCCATGGTCCTGAACTATTCAAAAGAGTCAAATCGCTGACTACTGATTAGATATACACTACCGAAATTCTTACAGCATATAATTCCAGGTCCCGAATATTAAGCTATAGTTCATGCAAGCTATGGTTAGGCTATAGTTTATGCACGAAATTTATCCCAGTTAGAAATCCATGAAGAGCAATAACGATTAGCTGGTTTCACGCCTCGTCGACCATAGCTTAATGAAACTCTGGGCCTGGAAATATATTCTATAATAACACTCCGGACCTGGAATGATATGGTATGAGAATGTTGGTAGTGTATACTTAATTATCAGACGATCATCGTGAGGTCCATGTACGGTCATTGTATGGTCCCCAGACTATTCAAAGAAGTTCAATCACCGGCTGGCGATCGAATATACACCAACAATTTTCTTATAGCATGTAATTCCAGGTCCCGAGTCTTAAGCTATGGTTCATGCTAGCTATGGTCAAGCTACTCATGCACGGAACTTATCCTAATAAAAAACTCTAGAAAAACAATAACTATTAGCTGGTTTTACGTATCGTCCACCATAGCTTGATAAGACTCTGGGCCTGGAATTATATTCTATAAGAACACCATAGCTCAAGACTCGGGACCTGAAATTATATGCTATAAGATTTTTGGTAGTGTGTATTCAATAAGGGGTCGGTGATTAGATGGTCCATAGTCCCTAAACTATTCAAAAAAGTTCAATGACGCACTCCTGATTAAATATACACTATAGAAATTCTTACAGCATATTATTCCAGGTCACGAGTCTTTAGCTATAATGCTCCATGTGACGATGCCACCTATGGTTAAGCCATGTCATGAACAGAGCTTATCGTAGTATGAAATCCATAGGCAACAATAACTATTAGCTGGTTTTACGTATTATCTACCATAGCTTAATAAGACTCTTGGCCTGAATTTCTATTCTGTAAGAATTACACCATAATTGAACTCTCGAAACGTGGACGTATATGCTATAAGAATTTTGGTAGTTTATATTGAATTAGAATTTGGTGATTGAACGGCTATGGTCCCGAACTATTCAAAAGAGTTCGATCGGCGACTACTGATTAAATATACACTACCAAAATTTTCACAGCATATAATTCCAGGTCCCGAATCTTAAGCTATGGTTCATGCTAGCTATGGTTAGGCTATAGTTTATGGACGAAGTTCATCCCAGTTACAAATCTATAAAGAATAATAAGGATTAGCTAGTTCTACGCCTTGTCGACCATAGCTTAATGAGACTCTGGGCCTGGAAATATATCCTATAATAACACTTTAGCCTAACACTCCGGACCTGGAATAATATGCTATGAGAATGGTGGTAGTGTATACTTAATTATCAGGCGATCATTGTAAGGTCCATATACGGTCATTGTACGGTCTCTAGACTATTTTAAAGAAATTCAATCACCGGTTGCCGATCGAATATACACCACCAATTTTCTTATAGCATATTATTCTAGGTCCCGAGTCTTAAGCTATGCTTCATGCTAGCTATGGTCAAGCTACTCATGCACGGAGCTTATCCTAGTAAAAAAATCTTAAAAAACAATAACTATCAGCTGGTTTTACGTATCGTTCACCATAGCTTGATAAGACTCTGGGCCTGGAATTATATTCTATAAGAAGAACATAGCTCAAGACTCGGAACCTGAAATAATATGCTATAAGATATTTGGTAGTGTGTATTCAATAAGGGGTCGGTGATTAGATGTTCCAGAGACCCTAAACTATTTAAAAAAGTTCAATGACTCACTCCTGATTAAATATACGGTATAGAATTTCTTACAGCATATAATTCCAGGTCCCGAGTCGTTAGCTATAATGCTTCCTGTGATGATGCCAGCTATGGTTAAGCTATGTCATGCACAGAGCTTATCGTTGTATGAAATCCATAGAGAACATTAACCATGAGCTGGTTTTACGGATCGTCCATCATAGCTTAATAAGACTCTTGGCCCGGAATTATATTCCATGAGGACACCATAATTTAAGACTCAGGACCTGGAATTGTATGATATGATAATCGTAATAGTGAATATTTAATCAAGAGTCGGTGGTTGAACGTTGCATGGTCCTTAAACTATTTAAAAGAGTTCCATTGCCAAATCCTGATTCATTATATGCTATAAGAATTTTCGTAGTATATATAATCAGGAGTCGGTTACTGAACGGTCCACGCTCCCTAAACTATTCAAAAAGATTCAATCTTCGACTCCCGATGGAATATATACTACCAAAATTTTTATAGCATATAGTTATAGGTATCGAGTCTTAGGCTATGGTTCAAGCTAGCTATGCTTAAGCTGGCTAGTTTATGCACGCAGCATATTCGAGTAAGAAATCCATCAAGAGCAATGACCATTAGCTGGTTTTACACCTTGTCCACCATAGCTTAATAAGACTCTGGGCCTAGAAGTATATTCTATTAGAAATCCCTTAGCTTAGGACTTTGGACCTGGAATTATATACGAAACGATTTTCGGTAGTGCGTATTTAATTAGGAGTAGGTGATTAGACGGTTTATGGTCATTAAACTATTCACAAGAGTTCAATCACTGACACCTGATTGAATATACACTTCTGAAATTTTAATAGCATTTATATGCTATATGCATTTATATGCATTATTTGAGACTCGGGACCTGGAATTATTTTCAGGTCCCGAGTCTTAGGCTATAGTTCATGCTAGCTATGGTCAAGCTACTCATGGACAGAGCTTATCTTAATGAAAATTTTTTAAAAACAATAACTATTAGCTGGTTTTACGTGGCGTCCACCATAGCTTAATAAAACTCGTGGCCTGAAATTATATTCTGTAAGAATTACATCATAACTCAGCTCTCGGAACGTGGACATATATGCTAGGAGAACTTTGGTTGTTTATATTTCATTAGGAGTCGGTGATTGGACGGCCATGATCCTGAACTATTCAAAAGAGTCAAATCGCTGACCACTGATTAGATATACACTACCGAAATTCTTACAGCATATAATTCCAGGTCCCGAATATTAAGCTACAGTTCATGCTACCTATGGTTAGGCTATAGTTTATGCACGAAATTTATCCCAGTTAGAAATTCATGAAGAGCAATAACGATTAGCTGGTTTCACGCCTCGTCGACCATAGCTTAATGAAACTCTGGGCCTGGAAATATATTCTATAATAACACTCCGGAGCTGGAATGATATGCTATGAGAATGTTGGTAGTGTATACTTAATTATCGGACGATCATCGTGACGTCCATGTACGGTTATTGTATGGTCCCCAGACTATTCAAAGAAGTTCAATCACCGGCTGGCGATCGAATATACACCACCAATTTTCTTATAGCATGTAATTCCAGGTCCCGAGTCTTAAGCTATGGTTCATGCTAGCTATGGTCAAGCTACTCATGCACGGAACTTATCCTAATAAAAAATTCTAGAAAAACAATAACTATTAGCTGGTTTTACGTATCGTCCACCATAGCTTGATAAGACTCTGGGCCTGGAATTATATTCTATGAGAACACCATAGCTCAAGACTCGGGACCTGAAATTATATGCTATAAGATTTTTGGTAGTGTGTATTCAATGAGGGGTCGGTGATTAGATGGTCCATAGTCCCTGAACTATTCAAAAAAGTTCAATGACGCACTCCTGATTAAATATACACTATAGAAATTTTTACAGCATATAATTCCAGGTCACGAGTCTTTAGCTATAATGCTCCATGTGACGATGCCACCTATGGTTAAGCCATGTCATGAACAGAGCTTATTGTAGTCTGAAATCCATAGGCAACAATAACCATTAGCTGGTTTTACGGATCGTCCACCATAGCTTAATAAGACTCTGGGCCTGGAATTATTTTCCATAAGGACACCATTACTTAAGATTCAGGACCTGGAATTGTATGATATGATAATTGTAAGAGTGAATATTCAATCACGAGTCGGTGATTAAAAGGTGCATGGTCCGCAAACTATTCAAAAGAGTTCCATCGCCAAATCCTGATTCATTATATGCTATAAGAATTTTCGTAGTATATATATAATTAGGAGTCGGTGACTGAACGGTCCACGCTCCCTAAACTATTAAAGAAGATTCAATCGTCGACTCTTGATTAAATATATACTACCAAAATTCTTATAACATATACAAGATATACGACAACACTTCCAAAACCGAACATAACCTATTATCATCCTCATAAAATAAGCTTCTTATTCGTAAATAACATTTTTTGCTCAATGTGCAGATAACAGAATGTCAACGTATATAAATTTTTGTATTTTTTTCTCATCGATGAAATGTATTTCTTACTTAGCGGTCCAAAGAAGATGATCTTTATCGATAGCATGTGCACTTGTTGATTCCATTAAAATTAAACTTGATAGAAAGCAACTGCATATTTGAGACTGCTTTTTGTACCCATTGGTGCAATCAAAAGTTTACGAAAATGCTGGTTTATAGTTTTTCGATCACTGCGCAGCCATTCAACTGCTGTCAATTTGAAAATTTATGCTTTCGCTGTCACTGATGGAGGGTTGGATAAAAGAATTAACATAATGTTGGAATATTGTATTTCGATCACTGCGTTGCCATTCGACTGCTGTTAATATGAAAATTTATGCTTTCTATTCTTGTATTATTTTTGTATTTTTTTCTTATCGATGAAATGTATTTCTTTCTCAGCGGTCCAAAGAAGATGATCTATATCAATAGCATGTGCACTTGTTGATTCCGTTAAAATTAAACTTGATAGAAAGAAACTGCATATTTGAGACTGCTTTTTGTACCCATCGGTGGAATCAAAAGTTTACAAAAATGCTGGTATATTGTGTTTCGATCACTGCGCTGCAATCCAACTGCTGTCAATATGAAAATTTATGCTTTCGCTATCACTGATGGAGGGTTGGATAAAAGAATTAACATAATAATGTTGGAATATTGTCTTTCGGTCACTGCGTAGCCATTCGACTGCTGTTAATATAAAAATGTATGGTTTCGCTCTCACCGATGGAGGGTTGGATACAAAAATTGACATAATAATGCTGGTATATTGTCTTTTGGTCACTGTGCAGCCATCAGACTGCTGTCAATATGAAAATTTATGCTTTCACTATCACTGATGGAGGGTTGGATAAATGAATTAACATAATAATGTTGGAATATTGTATTTCGATCACTGCGTAGCCATTCGACTGCTGTTAATATGAAAATTTATGCGTTCGCTCTCACCGATGGAGCGTTGGATACAAAAATTGACATAATAATGCTGGTCCATTGTCTTTCGGTCACTGCGTAGCCATTCGACTGCTGCTAATATGAAAATTTATGGTTTTGCTCTCACCGATGGAGGGTCGGATACAAAAATTGGCGTAATAATGCTGGTATATTGTCTTTCGGTCACTGCGCAGCAGAAAATTGTTTATTATGTGCAAGCACAAATACAATTTGAATGTGTATGGAAAATAACGGGAAAAATGAATTTCACCGTAGCTGCACATTTGTAGCATATTTGCAACATGGCGTACTGCTCATTTGCAGCATATTTGTAACCCGGTGTGGTGCACATTTACAGCATATTTGCAACACGGCGTGCTGCTCATTGGCACCGTATTTGCGTTATATTGGCGTCACGTTGGGCTGCGTATTAGCAGCGTTTTCGCAGCATGTCGTGGTGCAAATGTGCCGTATCATATTCCTTCAAGCTGAATTTTTTTTAATATTTATCGGACTTTACTTAAATGCCCTTGCTGTGGCCTCATCGTATGTGGGAACAATAGCGAGGGGTGTGCGATACGTCGTGACGGTTAGCTGAACTACATCATAAACAGCACGACGTGCTGCAATTAAGACGCAAATACGCAGCACAGCGTGCTATTACTTCGCTGAATTCTAACGTTAGATCTTAACATAGTTATAACGCAAATCTGACGGCGCGTGGCGTCAATATGCTGCTTAATTCGAACTTAGAAAGCTATTCGGTTGTGATATGCTATGCCGTCAGAATTGCGTTACTGTGCCGTCATACGATTTTCTACAATACGTTTGTCTATTTCGGATACCAAAATTCTTATAGCATATAATTGCCCTAGTCTTAAGCTGTTGTTCATGCTAGCTATGGTTAAGCTAGTTCATGAAAGGAGCTTATCCCAATAAAAAATCCATAAACAACCATAACCTCAAGCTGGTTTTCCGTATCGTCCGCCATAGCCTAATAAGACTTTGGGCCTGGAATTATATTCTATAAAAACACCATTGCTTAAGACTCGGGACTTGGTGCTGTGTGCTATACAAATTTTCGTAGTGTATATTTAATCAGGAGTTGGTTATTGAACGGGCCATGGTCCCAAAATTATTCAAAAGAGTTCAATCTCCGAATTCTGATTATATATACACTACCAAAATTCTTATAGCTCATAATTTCAGGTACCGAGTCTCAAGCATTAGTGTTCTTATAGAATAAAATTCCGCTGTAGTGGACGATACGTAAAACCAGAAAATGGTTATTGTTCTTTATGGATTTTTGACTGGGATGAGTTTCGTGCATGAACTAGTGTGCGTGAAATTGTAGGTGACTGCTGAATTCGTGAGTTTCATATGGAATATCCCAAGTGCTTGATTCTTATCCCATTCTATTTTACGTTTGCAACTCTATGACTACTAGAGTGCAGTGCAGCCAGATTGCGTGTAGAGTGAACCCCCACTCTAGCACCCGCGCCCATAAGAGCCCACGCTACGGGGTAGCAGAGTGGGGGTTCATTCTACGCGCAATCTGGCTGCACTGCTAGAGTGTACCAAATTCCCGCTTTTTTTGAAATTTCTTCAGTAAAATGCCGGAATTATTGTTCATTTTGCTACAAATAAAACTGTGCGAAAGGAAAAAATGTTGTGTCAATATCTTAGGCTTGCCAAAGTTCGTCTCATTGTCAGTTTAAAGTGTTATCAAAAAAAGTTTTTCTGGGCTTATTTTTACTTGAAATTCCATTTTCTACAAAAAAGGTTCTTTTATTAAATCATGTAGGATTGATAGGTTCTAAGATGATTGCTGTTTAGTAAGAAAAAATCATTTTTCTCTATATTTATTCTTTCTATGAGAAAAAAATAATCGATAAACTACGTATTTCCCAGGAAATTTAATTCCCTACATAAACGGTGGCGCACTGCGCTTGAGCGCTGCATAATCTGGCGTACCCATTGGTCAAACTGAATTTCGTGGCATTGTAGCGCGTGGCATTGTAGCGCGCGAAATTCAATTTGACCAATGCGTGAAATTCGCGCGCTACAATGCCACGCCCGATATTCAGTTTGTCCAATGGGTACGCCAGATTATGCAGCGTTCAAGCGCAGTGCGCCCGTGTCTGAATTCACCCTAACAATAAGACCCATTCTGGCGGCGATTTTGTCCTACTCGCTCCGGCGGCGATTTTGGGCGACTTGGCGGGGGAAATACGGCGACTACGCTCAAGTTCAGTGCTGTTCAGTGCGTGGTGGTGCGTCGATCGTGGTCGATCGGGGTGGATGAAGGTGAATGCTGGTGGTGGATCGACTAGTAAGTATAATGAGATTGATATATTTTCTTCTACGTTTATCTACAATTAGATATTGTCATGCATGTTTTTGTTGAGAAAAAATTATAATTTTAGAGTACGTCGGATTATGTTATACAAAGTACTCCGGAAGTTTAAATTATATAAAAGTGAGGTTATGTAAGTGCACTGTTACATGCGGTGCATTGATCAAATGCTCGTGGGAGTTTTATTAGATATCATCGATAAATTAAAAACGAATTCTTTAGAAATAGGAGAATCTTAACCTATTAGTTTATTTTGTGAAAAAATGTAGATGCTTCGAAACCACAAGACAGTTTTATGCCACTTCTCATTCCATGTCGGTAGTCCTGGAAAACCACGCGACGGACTCGAAATTTCTAAAAGTACTGAGCCATTTCTAATTTTCGTAATAGCGTTGTATTATCTAACCAAACGCCGTGTTTCTTCATTCGCATAAGTAGTGATATATGCATCGATCAAATGATAGTGTGAGGTTCATAAGATATATTTGATAATTCGAAAACCAGTTCTCTGGAATGAGGAAAATCTTAGCCTAATAATTTCTTTCATGACAACATATAAATGCATCGAGACCGCAAGAAAGTTTTATGTCCCTTCTAGTTCCAGGTCCATGGTCCTGGAAATCTATGTTACGGTCTAAGAATCTTTAAAAGTACTGAGCTACTTCGAATTTTTATAGTTCCTCTATCTATTACTCTTTGTTTACTTTTGAGCATATTTGATTGGTACCGATAATCCTAAATTGGAAAGCCAAACCTCAATAATTTCTTTCATGACAACATATAAATGCATCGAGACCGCAAGAAAGTTTCATGTCACTTCTAGTTCCAGGTCCATGGTCCTGGAAATCTATGTTACGGTCTAAGAATCTTTAAAAGTACTGAGCTACTTCGAATTTTTATAGTTCCTCTATCTATTACTCTTTGTTTACTTTTGAGCATATTTGATTGGTACCGATAATCCTAAATTGGAAAGCCAAAGGTAAATAGTCAGAATAGCTTGCAATAGTACCTCGATATAGTGTATCAGATTAATTCTACATATTCTAAAGGACAAAAATATTTGTGCAAGTCCTATTAATAACATCAAAAATGATCAGAGGCAGGCCCTGTATTTCATTTTTTATAAATAGTTTTTATAAAAAAACTCAACAATTGAAAAACTGTGACTGGAATTTAAACTATGTTGCATTATGGTAATCAACGTTACGTATGTACACTTATACTAGCATACTACAGTACACACAATTCGTATTCATAAATCATAATTTAATAGAATGCAGAAGAACATTTCTAAACCCTGAAAGTGAATGAAATAAACAATTTAGTTTTATGTATACAAATGAAATGAAATTCATAAATTTTTATGTGAAGTGAACAAAAATAAATCAAAAAGTTTAATACGCAACACGGAAAAAATTTCTAAATTTTGATACGCAACGAAGAAAAAAAAATAAAGTTCAATATACAGCGAAAAAATAAAATCTATAAATTTTGATGCGAAGTAAAGAAAAATGGATCAAAAAGTCTGTAAGTAGTGAAGAAACAAGATGAATGAATCTTGATGCCCAGCGAAGAAATAACAATCTTTCATAATTTGAATACGAGTTCTCTAGAAATAGAAGAATCTCAAACTAATAGTTTCTTTCGTGAAAACATCTAGATGCTTCGAAACCGCAGGAAAGTTGTATGGCACGTTTCTAATTCCAGGTCCATGGTCCTGGAAATCTATGTTACGGGCTAAGAATCTTTAAAAGTACGGAGCTACTTCTAATTTTCGTAGTTCCGCTATCTATTACTCTTCGTGTACTTTTGAGCCTATGTAATTGATACCGATAATCCTAAATTGGAAAGCAGCGTGTAAATAATTAGAATAGCTTGCAATTGTACCTCGGATAGTGCATCAGATTAATTCTACATATTCTAAAAAACAACAATATTTTAGCAAGTCCTATTGATAACATAAGAAATCATCACAGAGAAGCCTCGTATTTGATTTTTTATTAAGTTTTTAATTGAAACTTAACAATTAAAAAACTATGGCTGGAATCCAAACTATGTTGCATTATGGTAATCAACGTTACGTATATACACTTAAACTGGAGCATACTACAGTACACCAAATTCGTATTCATGAATCATACTTTAATAGAATGCAGAAAAAAGTTTCTAAATCTTGCAGGAGAATGAAAAAAAAATCAAGTTTTATATATACCAAAAAAACGAAATTCATAAATTTTGATGTGAAGTGAAGAAAGATATATCAAAAAGCATAATATGCAGCACAGAAAAAAATTTATAAATCAGGATATGCAATGAAGAAAAAAAATAAACGTCAATGTATAGCGAAGAAAAAAAAGCTATCAATATTGATGCAAAGTGAAGAAAAATGGATCAGCAATTCTGTTAGTAATGTAGAAACAAGATGAATGAATCTTGATGCCCAGCGAAGAAAAAACAATCTTTGATAATTTGAGAACGAGTTCTCTAGAAATAGGAGAATACCTAATAATTTCTTTCGTGAGAACATCTAGATGCTTTGAGACCGCAGGAAAGTCTTATGTCGCTTTTCTAGTTTCAGGTCCGTGGTCCTGGAAATCTATGTTACGGGCTAAGAAGCTTCAAAAGCACTTGGCTACTTCTAATTTTTGTAGTTCCACTATCTATTACTATTCGTATACTTTGAAGCATATGTAATTGATACCGATAATCCTAAAATAGAGCCTCGTTATAGTGCTTCAGATTAATTTTACATATTCTAAAAGGCAAAAATATTTTAGCTAGTCCCATTAATAACATTAAAAATCATCAAAGACAAGTTCCTCATTCGATTTTTTATTAATAGCTTTTACTAGAAACTGGACAATTAAAAAACAATAGCTGAAATTTAAATTATGTTGCATTATGGTAATCAACCTTACGTATATACACTTGAACTGGAGCATACTACAGTACACGCAATTCGTAGTCATAAATCAGACTTCGATAGAACGCAGAAAAAAATTGTAAATCATGGCGAATGAAATAAAAAATCCAGTTTTATGTATACCAAAGAAACGAAATTTATAAATTTTGATGTGAAGTGGAGAAAAATAGATCAAAAATTTTAACAGGCGGCACAGAATAAAATTTCCAAATTTTGATACGCAATGAAGAAAAAAAAATAAAGTTCAATATACAGGGAAGAAATGAAATCTATAAGTTTTGAAGCGGAGTGAAGAAAAATGGATCAGAAAATCTGATGGGCAGTGCAGAAACAAGATGAATGAATCTTGACCCCCGGCGAAGAAAAAACAATCTTCGATAAATTGAATACTAGTTCTCTGAAAATAGAAGAAGCTTAAAATAATAGTTTCTTTCGTGAAAACATCTAAATGCTTCGAGACTGCAGGAAAGTTTTATGTCACGTTTTACATTCCAGGTTCATGGTCCTGGAAATCTATGTTTCTGGCTAAGAATCTTTAAAAGTACTGATCTACTTCTAATTTTCGTAGTTCCGCTATCTATTACTCTTCGTGTACCTTTAAGCATATGTGTTTGATACCAATAATCCTAAATTGGAAAGCAACGTGTAAATAATTGGAACAGTTTGCAATTTTACCTCGGTATTAATTCTACATATTCTAGAAGACAAAAATATTTTAGCAAGTCCTGTTGATAATATAAAAAATCATCACAGCAAAGCCTCGTATTTGATTTTTCATTAAGTTTTTAACTGAAACTCAACAATTCAAAAACTATAGCTGAAATTTAAACTGTGCTGCACTATGGTAATTAACGTTACGTACATACACCTGAACTTGAGCATACTACAGTACACAGAATTCGTATTCATAAATCATACTTTAATAGAATGCAGAAAAAAATTCTAAATTCTAAAGTTCAACGAAAAAAAAATCAAGTTTTATGCGTAGCGAAGAAACAAAATTCAAAAATTTTGATGCAAAGTATATATTATGCAAAGTAATATTAAAGAAAGGCAGAGTCTGATGCGCAGTGCCGAAAGAAAACTTACAAATTTTAATTTGCAGGGAAGCAAAAAAAATCATGATTTTTGACGCGAAGTGAAGGAAAATGAATTCGAAAGCTTGATGTGCAGCTATATAAATAATAAATCTTCATGCGCATCGAAGAAAAAACAATAATAAATTACAGTGTGCAGCGTAAAAATCGGGCACCATTTCTTTGCAGTCATATGGTCACCGCGCATGTTCAGTCTCCTCTTGAGGGAATAAAAATCACATAAAAACTTGAGCTCTATCCTTCTTGCACTCACATACGCGTAAAAGCGAAGGAAAATGTTTAGGTGTTTTTTTAAGAGCATGGTTTGAGGAATTTCGGAGATATTGCGTTAAATTTTTTTATATGAATAGATTGTCATGACAGAATTTGGTGAAAATTTAACCAACGGTTTAAATTTCATAATATTTTAGTTTTCTAGAAAAAATACCCAGTATTAAGACAATAACTCGAATATTTTTTGTGCTCTTTCATCCATGCATATTACTAATTTCGAGTCTTGTATTTTATGAGTAAACGAAAAAACAACAATATTAAGGCAAAGAAAAAAACGTGATTGAATAGGAAATTGCATTTAGGCATTGTATGAGCGTCGGTAAGTCTTGAGGGAGAAATGTGCAAGTTTCAATTCACCCGATTTTTATAATTTTCTCCAATCGTATTAAATCACTGTTATCATATTGTTCCTATCTGATTATTAGATGGCTCTGAGATATATGCGGAATTCAGCACATATAAAGGTCGCGATTTGGGCTTTTAATATGCATCTTAATAAGGACTTGAGAATTCGGTCTTTTTGGTAGATGACATATCAAATAAAACATATCACTATTTGTTTCTTTTTCACAAATAATAGGGGTCCAAGATGTTCGGACTGATATTGTTGCCTGATGGAAGTTATGATATATGCGACGTGAAACGTATATTTAATCGACGGAAAGATAATCGATGCACCGTCAAGCTACACAACAATAAACCATGCAATGCTCGGCTGTTAGTTTCGCATGGTAAGTATTTATCAAAACTAGAATTCGATTTACGCTAGGACAAGGCATTTATCTGCCGTCGATGAGTTTTATTTTTCCGCTTTTAAAGTCGATTTAGAGACAATAAATAAGTATATAGAGATAGGGGTTTATAGTTTTCAAACATACTCGATGCAATTTACATCAGAGCGAATCAAAATGACTTGACATTGTTTTATTTTAAAAACATGTTATTTTTCGATTGCGTTTTTTATCCAAATTATTTTACTCCATCCATAAAAGCAGAGACTGTGGGATATCAAAACTTCAAAATTTCTAAAAAAGCAAAGAATAAGTACAGTTCTTCGTTTTTGCAACATAAATTTTATAGGGAAAAGATTTAAAAATCTCGATGAGAAGCCCAGTCGAAGAATGAAGTGTTTTCAATCACCTTAATGTGTACATTATTTTGCAGACAGTTGTGACGTTTTGGTGGACATTAAGAAGTCATTAAGTAATGGATCACCAAAAGTTTGCCTAAAACCCATCACGTTCGATTCTTCGACGCCAAACGTGTCATTCAATTTTGATCTTTCGTCGACGTTGTCCCCGGAGCTTAAGACGCCATCCGACAATCGATCCAATGGAATCGATCAAATGGAAATAGACATTCATCAAAATAACTCAGTTTTTACGTCAAATGGCAAAGGTGTCCATGAGAATTCCGAAAATCCATTGACAAATCCGAGGGTGAGCGCATCGGAGAATCACACCGAGGATCAAATTACGACACCATTTGAGTTTGCGGTGCCAATATCCGATCAACTCGACGGTATTCTCGAAAACACGGTAAACTACATAGAAAGTCCGCTACTTGCAGATTCCAGTTGTCAACAGATATGTTTGCTCGCTCGACAGCTTCCAGATCTTAAAACTAGTGCACAAGAGAGGGATAATGTCACAACGGAAAGGATCGATCATGTAAAACATCTCGAAGATATAAACGAAGATGTCCTATACGATATTGAGCAATGTTACCAGTACGAAGTGACAGTTGAAAGTTTCCCGGATTCTTCAGTCATTAAACTTCATCCAGATGAACACCTACGAGAAATGCATGATCTACACGTGACAAGAGAACTTTCCGCATCAGATGGCGATTCCTTTTCCTCGATGACTGATAATAATGAGCGTAGCTTTACTTCTTTAACTGGTGAAAAACATTCAGAAGGTCTCTTTTTGAAACCATCAGATGAAAAAGACATCTGCCGTAAAGAAAGACCAGTTTTAATCGGTAACCAACTTCTCCCCGCCGATTTGCATATTTCTGTACGTCGCGATAATAAAGAATCGGAGAAAGTTCCCGTTGTTCGCTCAAGTCAGCAAAACGCTCATGGAAAAAGTAAATCACCAGATGTTCCTGAAGCAGTGCATGTTAAAAAGCGAAAGGTATTATTCGATATGGATTCAGATCATTCCATAAGTGATAACGATTCCGATTATGATCCTGAACAAGATGAATCACTGACAGATGTTGGTGACGAGGACGGAGATTTGTCCGATCTGGAATTGGAACGAGAACCCGAAAAAAAAAAGAATTTAAATGGTGTATCTGGTAACTCGGGCAGGTTCAGTATTTCTTTTACCGGAAATGAAGAAGGAACCGCGTTATGTGACGATAGCAACACCACTGTCGAGCAATCACAAGGTCCGGCTGGCGGTAAAAAATGGAATTTTTGTCTTTACTGTGCAAAGCCCCAATCTAAAATCAGCCGTCATTTGCAACGCAAACACAAGGATGAGAAGGAGGTGATGGAGTTTTCTGTGATGCCACCCGGCTATGCGGAGCGAAAACATAAAATCGATAAGCTAAGAAAGAAAGGAAATTTTTTGTTTAACACGAACCCTGAACACAACAATGGCCGACATTTAGTAGTCAGAAGACCAAACCAAAAATTCACGAGAACAGCCAAAGATTTTGCCTATTGTGCAAAGTGTAAGGGTTCATATTCAAAAAATACGATCGCCATTCATTTCGCTAAATGCACACGCTTAAGCAGTCAAAACAACAGATTGGTCATGCTAACAGCAAAACAAGTAGCAGGCCGCATCCATCCTTCAGCAACTGATGTTCTTCGTCGCCGCATTTTCCCTGTATTACGTGATGATGTGGTTACTTGCGCAGTTCGTTATGATGAACTGGTAATTGCTTTTGCAAACAAACAAGCCAAAAAATACAAATCGCAACATTTTGATAAAATGATCAGGTCCCAAATCCGAACGATAGGACGTTTCCTCTTGGCACTTCAGAAGATAAATAAAAACGTAACTGATCTTACTTCAGTTTTTGATCCGGAAGTATACGAGGACGCAATCTCTGCAGTCAACATAGTTGCTGGTCTTAACGACGTAACGAGTGCGTATCAAGCTCCATCTACTGCTTCGTCACTCGGGACATTGCTTAAACAAATCGGAAAAATTCGAATCAGTATGTGCATAAAAACCAAACAAAGAGAGAAGCTAAAGGACGCCGAAGACTTTTTGAAGTTATTGGACGAAGACTATACTGTGAGCGTGAATAAAGTCGTTGCCGAGACACAGGCTCAACAGAAACGCCGGAAAAAAGTGGTTTTACCATCAACTGATGATGTCCACAAGTTGCACGATTATCTCGAGCAAGAACGAAAAAAAGTACTTAATACTTTGAAATATAATTTTTCGGTCTCAGGGTGGCGTTATTTAGCAGAAACGACATTGACTTCGGTGCAGCTGTTCAACCGTCGCCGAGCTGGAGAGGTAGAAAGAATATTGATTGAGGATTTCAATAATCACCAAGGTGTCGATAGAGGAGTTGACAACGAGCTATACAGGCAGTTGTCAGAACCCACGAGAGCCGCAGTGAATCAATACGTGAGATTCACGATTAGGGGAAAACTCAATCGTACAGTCCCCGTACTGCTCAGCTCAAATATGTTGGAATGTATAAAATTGATTCTTGAATATCGAGCCCAAGCGCGAGTTAGCACAACAAATCCTTATGTTTTCGGGATGCCAACAAATAACAAGACTGTACATAAACATCTCAATGCGTGTCTGCTCATGCGTAAGTTCTCGAGTGAATGTGGCGCAACAAATCCAAATAGCCTACGTGGAACAGAACTCAGAAAACACATGGCTACAAAATGTCTTTCGTTGAATCTGAACGACCAAGACGTCGGCGATGTTGCTAATTTTATGGGTCATTCAACCGACATACATAAAAACGTTTATCGACAAGCAATTGTTTCCCGAGAGATCGTAAAAATGTCACAATTATTGGAAAAGGCGCAAGGTGTGGAAACAGAAAGCGATAGCGAAGAGGAAATTGACGAGAACGATTTTAACGGCCTGCCCGCAAACACAGAATCAAACCAGGAAAATCCCTTCTGTACTGAGAAAGATTCGGAAAATCACAAGCCTCAAAGGGGACGCCCTCGATCTAAAGCCGCTATCGACCAGCAACCAGCAGAGGCGGATTCATATTGTCCACCGAAAACAAAGAAACGACATTCTGGTATGTATGAATCAGAAATTGAACTCTTCGTTGTATATAAAATGAATTATGATTTTCTCCATATTATTGATGTTGTCTTCTCCGATTATAAGAATTTACAACCATTTTCCAGATCGGGAGGCGGAAAAATAGCCCAGGAAGAAACAGCTCATAGAAAAAATAGCCCAGGAAGAAATTTTATGTAGAAACAGAATTTTTCTGGATTTTTGATGCTGTTTTAAACCTCAAAGAATCGAGTTTCCAGGGCTGTTTTTTCCGTAGGCAGTTTTTTCCTGAGCTATTTTTTCCGTAGGCTGTTTTTTCCTGGGCCATTTTTTCCGCGAGCTAATTTTTCTTATGCTTTTTTCCTAGGTTCTTCTGGAACAGTACCCGTAATTTTATAATTTACAATTAACAGCTCTTTTGTAATTCAATATTATTCATCAAATAAAGTGCAAAGTTAATAGATTATTTCACTCTTAGGATCACCACACGGTCCTATTAAGAGAGTTCCCTGGTCACGTGAAGAAAAGGATCATATTCTTAAAGAATTTGGTACATTCATCAACTCCGACAGTAAGACGTTTCCATCTCTCAAAAGTATAGGCGATTTTATCAGCAAAGTTCCAGTTCTTCAATCGCGTACTTCTCAACAAGTGAAGGCATGGATGAGTAATCAGAAGGCGGCGAATCGGCGTTTGGAATATTCCTAAACGAAGTTTACTCGAGACCTTTCCATTTTCAAACAATTGCGTTCGACAATCACGTAGATTGAAGATTATCACCAAAATGAAGCAGAGCTTATATTTAGTGATTTTCAGTATTACAAGCTCAGGATAATCATCCTTCTTTTTGTACCTGTAACCACAGTCATTAATTATTTAAAAAAAAAATATTTTTATATAGAGACGTTCGTGATAAAGAACTTTCGTAGTTCAAATACGTCGTATAGTTGAAGCATTAAAAATGCTTTATTTTTAAGTTTTGAAAAGCTTTAAGACGTAATAAATGAAAAGAAAGTACGTGAAATCGTATAGTGCAAATGCAAGTACACTACTGGAAGAAATTGAGGGACAAAAAAAATGTACTAAATTTTTAGTGGCTTTTAACAATGCTCAGTGAACAATGGTCGTATTGAGGTCTAAAAAATGTCATTTAAAAGCTTAAAGTTTCTAGTTTTGGAGACCTACCAGCAAAATAAAATTCAAAGCTATTTCACGCAATCCTAAAAAGTAGTGAGAAAAAAAATGTGGCAAATTTTTATCACTTTTTTTTTGGCTAGTTATTTAGAAATTTTTTTTCAGCTAAACCATTGCATGGATCTTGTTGTTAAGCTTGTTAATTAAGCTTCTATTTGCTTTTTTTTGAGACCTTGATGCAACCATTTTTCGCTGAGATATCGGACTTTTAATGAAAAAGGATCCTTTTGTGTTTGACCATTGATATCACAGCAACCAATGATCGTACAGAAATTAAAAGGGGGGTTTTGGAAACTTAAATTTATGCTCTACAAGGATTGAGTATCGTTTTTGGAAAAAAAAATCTCTTTTCATTCCTGCCATGAATTGGGAAAAACAGGAGAAAAATGGATATTTATGGTTTTTTTAAAAATCAACGGCCAAGTTAGAAATATTGACCAAACGACTAAGGTTGAGCGTGAATTTTACAGCGCGAAATACCCACAAATACCATTTAAAGTTTCGATTTGATCTATCGAAAGGTTTTTTTCTTTCAAGCAATCGAGTTTTTGAAAAAAATGTAATGATCATGTTTATTGCCTCTAAATACTTCGAAATCATTATTGAAATGAAAACAAAATTTTTTTGAGCTTCCACATTTTTATCGCAAAGAGCGTTTAAATTTATGAAAAAAGAAATCAACAAAATTTTCAAAAAAAAATTCAAAAATTATTCGAAATTTTTTTCCCCACACATTTAAACGCTTATTGCGATAAAAATGTGAGAAAAGCTCAAAAAAAATTTTTGTTTCACTCTAATAATGATTTTTACGTTTAGAGGGATAAACAGGATACTTCAATTTTTTTCAATAATTTCATCGCTTGAAACAAAGAAACGGTTCGGTAGATCAAATCGAAACTTTACAGGGTATTTGTGGGTATATTGAGCTGTAAAAGTCACGCTCAACCTTAGTCGTTTTGTCAATATTTTTACCTTGGCAGTTGATTTTCTAAAAAAACTATAAATATCCCTTTTTCTCCTGTTTTTTCAAATTCATGGTAAGGATGGAAAGAGATTTTTTTTTCAAAAAACGATAATCAATCCTTGTAGAGCATAAATTTAAGTTTTCGAAACCCCCCTTTCAATTTCTGTACGATCATTAGTTGCTGAGATATCTATGGTCGAACACAAAAGGATCCTTTTTTATTAAATGTTC